>QGML01000239.1:0-22261 GCA_007825375.1 Lachnellula willkommii | reverse complement strand
AATGACTAGAACCGCCCCTAACAAGTTGTAAATGACTAGAACCGCCCTCTCACCAAAAATAAGTAGTATATCCTCACGCTTCTACATTACACGCTTCTATATTATATATATTGCACCCTTCTTATCTATTCTTCTACATCGCATGCATTATACCCTTCTTATTTATTCTTCTACGTTGCATGCTTTACGCGCCCTTATTATTTATTCTTATATATTGCATATGCACTCTTCTTATTTATTCTTCTGCGTCGCATGCGTACTCTTCTTCTTCTATTATACTCTATTATACTCCGTAATCGCATTCTTGTTCTTATGTCTGGATATGTGGGTCTAAGGCCCCACATATTAGCTCCCTTCTAAGCCTAAAGTAGTCGAGAGGGCGGTTCTAGTCATTTACAACTTGTTAGGGGCGGTTCTAGTCATTTGACGGAAGATAAATGCCTCCATAATTATCAGATCTTCGTGCTTGTCTAGATGTATTTGGTCGGAATATAGTAGGGAATGATGTAACTAAACAGACAGAAGGCGAAATCAACGTTGGGCTATGAGGGAGAAAGCGTTTTATTTGTAGTTTCCCCAGCGTGAGGCTCTCCTATTAATAAGCGAAGGGAAATCGGGTGACTACTTTTGGAACTCGAGGCTTCAGACCCAATGTAAGGCTGCAGATACTCCGCCAATCATGTTGGCGCGCACAATCCACGGTGTGGAAAAATCGCAAACTTGATCTCCATAATCTTGAAAAGTACGAGGGACTACCACTCCGCACAGGGCCTGAGGGCCAGGGGGACACGATTACCCACCGCTGTACCCCCCAGAGACCTAGTCACTAAAGTTAGTCTCTGTCCGCAAATGAAAAATACTCCCTGCGCTCGCCACCCGCTCTTGTTTTCACGTTCCGTAGAAATGTAGAGGTCATCACATCCATGCTTCAGCGCCAGCGCCTGTAGACCCAGCATATACGTATATCCAGCTACACATGTACAGCCAAGTCCACATCTCCTTCGCTTGTAGATGAGTCGAAGCCGGCTGGAAAGAAGGCAAACCAGACCTGACTTGGAAGCCGGGACAGATGTGAAGTATTCGTGATTCCAGGAGTATGTACTGTACTTGTACTTCGATTAAAGAAAGATATATACAAAACAGGCAAAAGCGGAAACCCCCATAAGTGAATCCCACGCTATGCTAAAAACTCCCGGCCAGTGGCACTGCACAAGCAATATTTAATGAGGTCAGATACCTAGCGCCGAACAAAATCCGTGAATTAAACACCCGAGGCGTTCTTTGTCCACGGTTTTCAGGCCCCCAAATTAAAGCCTCATCTCGATTGAAAAGACCCTCGTTTTCACCGCCTCTATTTTTAACGATCCTAATCCCTTAAGCCCATTACTGCTACGAGGTCGGATGTGAGGCCACTATGGGCAAAATCCTGTTTGGTGCATTAGAGTGTGTTTCGTGACAAGCAATAGTTGCACCACTTACTACTCCCTTCCAATCTGGCATATCACCTGTTGTAGCATTCCTGTATTGGAGATTGTTGGCACAATCGATCCAGGTATTCTGGAAATCGTAACCCTTGTTGCTCGTGGTTGCCTCTGGGAAAAAACTCATGGGGTTGACAGATTGGTGCCACTTGCCATCGTTGGATGGATCTCTGTCGTATGTCAAGGCGAAAGCAGAGACCGGGATCGTCCATAGACCAGCGCGCGTGGGGCTGGAATCGAATGAGGAGACTAGAGCCGAGAGGTTGCTTTTGGGGAGGTTGTCGGGATTGTAGTTGAAACCGCCCGCCTGCCATGAATTCACAGCTCCTCGCTATATCGACATTAGTACTTCCTTTACACCTGTTCTGGGAATTCAGGCTTACCATGACATCAGGCAGGTTAAATTTCCAGCCACCTGGAACCTCAAAATTCGAATCCCAACCGGTGACTGCCGATGTATAGGTATGCTCCTTGACCTTATTTGTAAGCTGTCCAAGGTTAGTATTTGTAGCAAAGTAAGAAATTACAGCAGATTATACTTGGTAAATTCTGGCCATTCCCTTTGTCTCGCTACCGGCGTCGCATATTGTAAAAACATTGCCGTTGTCTCCTCCCTGATAGGTTGCCTCGCAATCTGATTGAGAAAAGTGAGGGAAATCGTGAACGATTGGGGAGGGGGATTTATAACTGCTGCTGTCATATTCTGTGAAACGAGGTCCAAATGGTACCCAAAAGATGAATGTATTATCCTGTTTGAGAACCCAACTAGTCTTGTTAGTAATGATCATAATTCAGCAATGCGTCGTTTTCTCTTACTCGATGGCTTTCATATAGAACAATGCTGACATGTCCTGGATGAGCGTGCTAGAGTATTTCGAGGTATCTCCGGTATAATTGTTCACGAGAGCACCTCCATGAGTAACGTTCAAGAAAGTTGGGCCATGAACATTATCAATCAAGGTTGAATGGAGATTCTCAACAATCGTGGTCATGTTGGTGACGTAGCTCTGAATGGCAACGCCCATGTCAGCGGCCCTAAGAAAGTCAGAATATAAACTTATTGAAATGGAATTTGACGAGAGGCATACGCGTCGAATTTCTCTTCGAGAGAAGGAGCAGCAGGATGTGTTGCAGTGTCGATAGAAGACGCCGCACCAGCTATTTGAGCAACTGCCAAGGTCCCGATTCCTGCATAGGTCTATGGATTTATAAATATAAGCCAAACCCAGATCACAAAATTGGGACCAAAACTTACACCGACGACTGGAATTAACCCTGCCACCGAACTGAGCATAACGATAAACGGATTGACGGATCCGACTATATCTTTCCAAGTTGTGGCTGCAGGGGTGGTTGTGAAAAAGGTCTTAACCAATGCATCTTGGCTGGTTGATTCTTCGATGGTTGCAAATTTGATCGATCTCCAATACTCATACAACATGTTGTTTATGTTAGCGTAGGCGTTGAAGGCCAAGTTGCGTGCAGGGTCCAATGCGTCAACTGGACCATCTCCCCGGATCAGGGAACACTTCGTCTGCTCGCACTCGTCGCTGATCTTGCAAATATTTGGCCCGTCTGCATCTTTTGTAATGACACTTCCAATATCCAAGTCGCTGTTTTTGACGGGTCCACCGGGGATGCCGCCGATGGGGAGGTCAGGATGGCTTGGTGAATTGGTCTCCTGGGCGATGAGTGACGAAAGGTAAGCATCTACACCGTACGCTTTCCATGAATCTGTACTATCAGCTATCTGGTTGTTTAAACATGCAGTAGCAACATCAGATGACGGTGTGCTGACGGCCAGAGACGTCGCAATTCCAGGCCCAGCACTGCATGGCCACGTTGCGGTCATGGTAACAGTGTAACCAGCAGAAGAAGCCGACGAGGCCGCCGCGGCTCTTTCCCTGAACTTTCTGTCCTCCCTTTTAGTAGTCCCTCCTGGAGGCGTTACACTTATAAGTATTTGGTGATCGAAAGCATCTTGAGAGAAACGTTATTAGCACTTCTAGTTCACAAACGATAATATAAAAACTTTTTGTATAGCTTACCAGAAGAATCCGAAATATTGAAAGTGGTTGAATGTTTATCATCATTGATCTTGAGCTTTGCCTTTAGGGCGGCCTCTGGATCTTCGGAGCCTAAAGATCCACCTCCAGCACCTGGGACGCCGATGCCACTGAATGTGACCCCTTTCGTATCGGACCCTAGATGTGGTCAGATATATATGATTTGGATGAAATGGAGAAAATAGTTACAGATTTTCCACAGTGCCCCTTGCTGCTTAGCATAACCTTTGTCGCCATCACTATATATGTTGAGCTGCTTGACTGATGTGTCTAGAGGATATTCCGTGCTGTAAGTGGCCGAGCCCGATCCAGCTTTGCCATCACATGCTGTAGTGGGAACAGCATCAAGACTATAGACCCCAGGGCCAGATTGAGCGAAGCTTTCCTTGATCAAAATGAAAGGGAGGAAACTGCCCACGAGAGGTGGACGTCCAAAAAACATGTTTGTAGATATCAGATAGAGGCTTGGAGAAATGAGAATGAAGTGGTTTTTTCAAATGAGTTCATGTGATAAAGTGTACTTTCTTTATATACATATACATTCTATTTCATGACATGATAGACTGAAACTCATTACCAAAGATCCTTCGGTGTACATACTTTATTTGTGAAGGAAGTGGCGTATACTATATGCCAAGCAATGATGGGTTGAGGAAGACAGACTTATTATGTGTTTGCTAGTCTGAGAAGTGTAGGCGAAGGATCAGCACTTGGTATACTCGTCTACCTTAGGTACAGTAGTATTGGGGTTTTCACGGATGAGTTGTCTTGGCTCAGCTGGCTGATGGTAAGAGAGTTAGGATTATCAAAACTTCGCCGCAACTTGCTTCTACTTTGGTAGATGAGGAAGTACTTTGTACGTAGCTGTTCCCCACCAAAGAATCTTGGGCGCAAATCCAGCGAAAACAATTTTGCGGGACTATCATGTTGCTCACTCTCCTAGAAGGTACGCCGAGTAGGCGGAGTAGGGAGACAGTTGGAGCCGCACGGAAGTGGTGGGTCTCCCGCAAGAGCCCATTATTCTAGAGAAGACCGTGTTCACAAGAGAGTGATATTTAGAAGAAACTGGAGAATTTTAATACTCGGTCCAAAATAAGTTTCCGTTCCGCGGGAGCAGTACGAGTAACAAATCAGTACGGTGCTGTCTTGATTGAAGAATTCTGATATGAGCCACTGGAATATTTTCCTTGGCGGTGACGATGACAAGAAAAGGTCGTTTCAATGAACAGGGAAGAGAATAAGCTCCCGAGGCTCCTTGAACGAGCCGCACCAGTCAAAATAGGGGTTGGCTTTCAGGGGCAGGGACAGGGACAGGCATATACTTAGTTCGGATGATGGTTAAACGAAGAGCGGAGCAAAAATGATTCGCATAGTAGTACTTCGAAGTGTACCCCTCCGTATAGTTGATGTAAATTACGATACTCAGGTTGATCCTTGTGGTTTCTCCCGTACAGTACTGTAAGCAAAGGATGGGTCTTGTGCAGTGCAGGGGGAAAGAGGGATAAGCGCCAAGAGCAGCAGTACTGTAGAGGGCGAAGGGCGAAAGTTTATCTTGGCATTTATCATGAGATGAGGTGAGGAGGACCTGATGAGGTAAATTTAGCTCAGGCGGGCGGCTGTGGCTGTAGCCTGGGCCGTGGTTGTCGTTGCTGGCGAGGCTGGGGCTGGGCTGGGCTGATCGAGAAGGAGCTAACAGAATTTTAGGGCGTGCGGGGTGCACCACCCGCCCAGATCCCTGCACCTAGATATTTACTGGTACTGTAATTTTGACTACTCAAGTACTCCGTACTTCCCCAGAGAGCAAGCTACGGCTCCTTCGTCCTTCCCGGCACCTTCCCGGCATTTTCCATCTCATGTTTGGTGTTTACCCTCGCCGCGTGGGCTGATTTTTACTAATGAGGAATACGAACAATTCCAAGGAAAGCCTTCTATAGAATCTACTTCCGTGTACGTACAAATTACATTATGATTAGGTAATTCTACTCGTACTGTACTCCGTACCGCCTCGTTTACGAAAGCAATCACTTGAAACACCCCTGGCAGGCGTCCCCCCTGCTGTACCTGATAAATCGTCACTTTCTATAAATAGAAAGCATGGCCTCAAACACTTTTTCAACGACCGCGAAATTTATCCGGAGTGGCACAGGGCTTTCAGGGCTTTAAAAGCTTATTCTTCCACCTTCACTTATTATAATTCTTTTTTTTTGCTAAACACTCCTTATTCCACTTACTTTCGAGAACCACCTTGTTAGAATAATAGAGATGGTTTTCAAGCCCTTCCTTTTTAGTTTTTAACAAACACTTCTCTCTTACGTTATTTTGTTTGATCCTATATTCTTAACCTTTAAGCAGACTTAGTTAGTAAGGATGCTAAGGTGTCTAAGCTTTCTACACTAGAGTAGTATTTCTTTTGTGCATATCTCTTTAAGCGTCTAATAATAAGCTCTACTCCGCAATTGCTTCAAGCGGGAATAAGAGAGAATATCTACTTATACTTTGTATTATAAAATTGACCAGGCATCTGACTCCACGTTTATCGATCCTATGTTTCAGGCGCTTGTTATTTCAACCAACTACCGGTGAGACAGGATCCTGATATCCTAATATAGGTGGTGAAAGCTAAAGGGCTTAACCTTAAAAAGTAATACTTATAATATAGCGGTTCCAGATCTGGCTATAGTTTCGCCCCAACGACGACGGCACACTTCTCCTGCACGCAGCACGATACTCACATCTAATAATCTGCTTTGCGGGATTTTTTAGGTCTGAAAAAAGATCCAGGTATTCACTCCTTTTATTCCAGAAGTCATCCTCCAATTATTGCACTCTAACACACCCTTGACACTCATGCCAGTTTAACTCGTCTTGGGCACTAATGAAAAGCCTCCAGTGAAAGTTATCTCAAGCGAAATAAGGTAAGAACGAGCATCTTGTGGCTCCAGCGAGGCTGAGGATGAGGATTTTAATCAGTCTGCGACCCTGAGTCTAAATCGATCCATTGAACCACAAAAAATACGACGTATCTAGGTAAATATACGGTAGATAATCTTAATTGCAGTCGTATTTGAGGCTCTGTAAGTGGCGTAGCATAAATAATTATAGAGTGAGGTTAAAGTTACGGAGGGCAAGCCCCGGATTCCCCGCAGTACGGAGTAACAGGGGGCAGCATCCTACTATAAAAAGCCTACGCCTAACTCATAACATCTATAGTACTCCAGGGCTGGCAATCTGGACTGAACTATCTGTTTCACATTAGTACATTCCTGACCCAGGCATTCGCAAAGCCGGGGAAATAGAAATCCTTCCGATGTCGGCGCCGCAATGAATTTTGAAGTTTCTCTCCAAGTATGTAAGATGACTATGCAGCGCGAAAAGGTGACCTTGTATCCTTTATCAAATTCCGATCAAAGTCCTATATCGGGAGGGCGCAGCGCAGTTCGTCCTGTAAGCAGAGTCAGTCTCCATTAAAGCCTTTTCAATAACGTACACGGAAGAATCATACGGTGATTTATATAAGTTTTAAGTTATGAAGAGAAGTAAATACATACTATATCTTTATAAATATAAGTAAATTTTGAGACAACTGAAATATGGTTTACAAAAGTCCTTCACTGAAGTCTTTGAACTTACGGCTTTAAGCTAGTATAAACATAAAACACATAGGTACATATCCACGCCCATAATAGAACACATGAATAGAATATAGATCTGGTTCGATCTATGAAACAGAAACTAACCGGACATTCCGAACTTTGCTCGCGGGCATGAATGAGCTGAATGTTAAATCCATCATCCAACAGAATATATTCAGGAGCGGGTACTTGTATCAACACCGAGAAAGTATCAGGCAGCAGCTCATATATAGCCACGGCCAAGCAAGTAAGAAAATGAAGGGACTTCATCATGGATTCATAGCTACTTCCTCCTTCCGGAACGGTCGGCCGTCAAAAGAATCAGCTGCATCCTTCCTTCACATCTCCGCAGAAACTCGATCGCCCCTAGAATCACCCCCTTCCTTCTTTTCCTCCTCCTTTAATCTATACTTATTGGGAATCTCCTTTAAGCGCTGGATTCTATCGTTTTAGATGAAGCGCGTATTGATCCCGACATTCCAGCCCTTTTTCGCAGAGAAAAATTGAGCTAGGGAACCGTGTGTACAATGAGTGTTGATTGCCGTTTGTAGAGGCTGGGAGGAGATATTATAGTTGAGTGATAGCGGAGCTGAAAGGAGCATGTTTGGCATAGACGTGGACGATGTAATAACTACTAGTCACTACTAATATTATGCTAACTCCAGGACTGCCCCGACTCGTGAGTCCCTGACGAAAACACTACGGAAGTGCAGATATTATGCTAATAAGGCCGGAAAGTAAGAGAGAAGATGCATGGCGGTAAAATCTGATTTCCACAGAGTATAAGTATTCGAGTATTCGATTATTTGAACGATTAGTGAATAAAGGCCCAAAGGGTGTCAATACTATATACAAATAGAAGACAAAGGCAAGAATACTTCATAGACACAGATCGGGTTCCAGATATAAAGAGATATATATCTCTGCTGGATTTAAACTCCCTAGGACCAAGTTCTCATCTGAACATAACTCACGTCACGTTCCATGGCCCTATAGCAGAAACATTTTCTCGCTGCCTCGGCTTTCTCTTCCCATAGCACAAGACAATAACGGCCTTCCTCCTTCCTGGATATTCGATGAGTACCTCGCTATTACTCGAGTATAACACCCTAAATATAACAGTCATCAAGTGTATAGCGTATAATTGCATTATATTTTAGGGATACTTATTAAATATAAGCTCTTGTCACGAATGATTTTTCGTCGGAAAGCCTCGGGCTCTTCGTAACTCCCACCTGCTGCTATATGCATTCTAGTAAATCTTTCGTTATAATTATTAATAGGTCGTAGACGTCGTGTTTCCTGACTTCGCGTCATTGTACTATCGCAGTAGTGATCTCGAATCATCGGCGTGACGTTGTAAATTGCTATGGCCTTCTGAAGAGGAGTAAATATCGATAGTCTTGTCGATGTATGTCCCGCAGATAGAGATTGTTCGTTCGGTGACATTCTATTGCATTTTGAGATCGTCGCCGTTGTAGGCATAAAAAAAAGCCATCGGATTGTATAGTATAGTCAGATAGCTTGACTTTTTGCTCTGTGGTCGTTCGAAGATAGATTAAAAGGTAAAGATGTGATGTTTATTTATATCGTTTAAATAAACGAGTGCAACAGACTACTCGGCTAAACCGAGAAAAAAGATTAAAAAAAATGCTTAGGAGGTATTGCTCATGTTTTAGCGACGTGAGCAGGATCTATTGGATGTTAGAATTGAACCAAGTAACTCTGACTTAAGATCTACGTACTTGAACCTGCGCCTCCGAAGAGATGTGATAGCATTTGACTCAATGAGGCAGTTCTAGTCACACGCGTTAGACCGCTCCGCCATCACGCCAAGTTTGATTTGTTGGAAGATTTGTGCTTATTTTAGCATATAAAGGAGTTAAGCGAGGTACCGACGCTAACTCCGTAGGAAGAACGTTGTGGGACATTTTATACTTGCTAGGAGAAAGAAACTATGTATAGCTGTGTTACTGATTTATTATTACCTAGCCTAGGTGTAAGTTATTCACTTGTCGGTTTGATTTATAGCTCTAGGTCTATTTATTGGAAGGAAATCTAGCCAGACATCTTCACCGCTTCGCTACGAATACTAAAACCATACGGAGAACTATAATATATTTTAAGTTATTAAGGAATCTATCAGGCGCATTAAGGTTATATTATAGCTTATTCCAGCTTCCTAATAAGTCTCACGGAAAGGTATAAGCACTGCGAATGATAGTCGTTTGTTGCAGTTACGACTCGTCTGTAAATCAAGTCTTGGAAAAGTAACACGTCCCGCTGAAAACGCTGCTTAAGCCGTCTTACTACCATCAGCTGCCCACCAAATCCAGGATGATCTAGCTGCTACAAGTCACATCCAAAATTTCCATGCGGCGTTTGCTAGAAAAAGGTATTAGTTGTGGCAATCCTCAAGAAACTGACTCTTTATACACTCCCACGTGGATCATTGATTGGACCAAATGACACTCTTACGAGGGAAGGCCCGGAAGGGGGGCGTGAGGGGCGAGAATGTCGAAACACCTCGACGCCGGTAGTGGTATTGAGTAAAAGAAGAGAAGACCACTTTGAGATGTAAAAGGTATTTTGTTCCATGCTGAATTTGTTCTTATATACCTAAGTACTGTAGATACTTTCTATAACTCCTGCGTCAACAAGACAGGGCAAGATTTCAAGGATTTTGGAGCCTGTGATCCGTGCTCGATTTAAAGCGACCCGACCTCACATCACCAACGAAACGTCAGCCACGAGCGTGCCTTCTTTCTCGCTGTGCAGGTGCAGGAACAGGATCAGGATCAGGAGCCTCTAATGCTCTGACTGTCAAAAGCTTCAACTTCTCCCAAGAAAAATGTCTGCCTCCTCCTAAAAACATATTCCTAGATTGCTTCATTATGCGTACATTCGCAACCTTTATAGCAGCCTGCATCTGCCTGCTTCAAAATTCATGTGCAACGCCCATCGGTAGCACCCAGATTGCTCTGCAGGTCCCATTGGAGGACCTTACATCCCCATCCTCGCCCTCACACCACCAGCACGTTCCATCCTCGCAACGACTGCATGGCAGATTCCTACATATAACCGGTTCGTTGGTCGCACCTAATCTCTTTGGTGCGATGCTGATCAGATCCCAGATTTGCATCCGGATCCCTTCTACAAAGTCCAGTCCTCCACCGAGGAAGACGATGCATGCCATCGAGGCAAAGGAGCTGCAGGGGTTTACGGCGCCGAGAGTTCAGATTGCGACACACCTTTCGCCCTTGTAAATGCGACATTCGAGTGGATCGAGAAGAATATCAGAGATACCGTTGATTTTGTGATATGGACAGGGGACTCTGCACGACACGACAGCGATGAGCAGATCCCGCGAAACCAGGACGAGGTCCTGAACACGAATCGATGGATTGCGGGCAAGTTCGCAGAGACCTTCAGTAAATCAGACGATCCCAAAAATGCCCTAACAATTCCCATCATCTCCACGTTTGGCAACAACGACATCCTCCCTCATAACATCCTCCTCGCAGGCCCGAACAAATGGCTAAAGGCGTACACCGATATATGGAACAAGTTCATACCTGAAGAACAGAGGCATGGGTTTCAGAGAGGAGGCTGGTACTACGTGGAGGTGATCCCTCACAAGTTGGCGGTTTTCAGTCTCAACACTCTCTACTTTTTCAGCCACAACGCTGCTGTTGATGGTTGCGCTCTGCGCTCCGAGCCCGGCTACGAACATTTTGAATGGCTTCGAATCCAGCTACAATTCATGCGAGAGCGTGGGATGAAGGCAATTCTTACTGGACACGTCCCTCCAGCTAGAACGGATAGCAAACAGCTCTGGGATGAAACCTGCTGGCAGAAATATACCTTGTGGCTTAAACAATATCGGGATGTTATTGTTGGTGGTATTTACGGGCACATGAATATCGATCATTTCATGCTTCAGGACAACAGAGAGATAGGTATCCTTGGATCTGCAACGTCTGGAGAAGTCAGAGGCTTGATGGACGACGAATTTTCTGTTCAATCTGCAAATGATTATTTGGAAGAGCTGCGGGAGCACTGGTCTGACTTGCCAAACCCTGCAGCAGCGATCAAGGAAAATCCCACCAAAAACAAGGGGAAGAAGGGGAAGAAAAGCAAGAAGGAGAAACTTTCCAAAAAGATTGGTGGTCCATGGGGCGAACGGTATTCGCTCACCAATGTCGGACCAAGTGTTGTCCCGAACTACTTTCCTACGCTGCGGGTTATCGAGTACAATATCACTGGACTTGACGAGGTAGTAACAGCAAGCGCCGAGAAACTCGATTGGCCCACAGAAGATTATGACTTCATGGACGACGAGGAAAATCACTCCGACTTTGATGAAGGCGCAGAGAATGACCTGTCAATTGCCAAGATACAGAAGACCGAGGGCAAGAAGCATAAGAAGCCCACGAACCCTGATCTATTTGTTCCATCCCCCCCTTCCAAGAGCTCGCCTCCTGGACCTGCATATTCACCTCAAACCCTAACAATGCTGGGCTA
Organism: Lachnellula willkommii; assembly: GCA_007825375.1. Lineage (NCBI taxonomy): Eukaryota > Fungi > Ascomycota > Leotiomycetes > Helotiales > Lachnaceae > Lachnellula > Lachnellula willkommii. Next base: position 10,558 of record QGML01000239.1, on the reverse strand, counting down.
TACTCAGTATTTTGCAAACCTGACATTTCTTAATAATGTCGATTACATTGATCCTGATGTCTCTGAAGATAACATCGATGCGGAAAAATGGCATGGCGGTAAGCACAAGGGCAAGCATCCTAAAAACCCGGTCCCCAACCCGAAGCCCTTCCAATACCAAGTTGAATACGATACCTTCACCGATCCGATATACAAGTTAAAAGATATGACGGTACGAAGCTATATCAGACTTGCTCATAGAATTGGCCAGTATAAACCGGAGAAGGGGGACGAAATCGATGGAATATTGGAAGATGATGTCTTTGAAGAGGATGACGCCAACAAGTCTGACGGCTATGATGACGAAGTCAATGCAGAGAAGAAGCATAAGCATAAGAAACATCACAGACAACACGAGAAGAACAAGGTTTGGCTGCGTTTCATTCAGCGCGCGTTTGTTGGTACTTTGGAAGAGGAAGAGTTACACAATTTCGAGAAACCTCTGCAAATCGATCCGTGGGAGCAATATTCAGAAACAGTTGATATCCATGATGATGAGTTATGAGCGTGGATGGCATGCATTCGTATGGCGTTGCATTCGTCGGAGTTGGTTGGGGTAAATTGCGGGCATTAAGCGTTGGGAGTTTTGATGATGCCGTTAGGATTGATGACTGTGTATCACAGCAGGACAGTTTGAGAATAAATACTGTATACAAGTGTTCAAGATGCAGCTTTTAGGTAAATTACTGGATTATCGATTATCAGGGATTTTCATGTGTGCAACGCTAGTTTGCTATCCTCAACCCAGCAATCCGCCAGGCAAGGCCTAATTTCCAACCTCTATGTGCTGCACTGTTCGTTATTTAACTTCATTCCCAGCCTGTGCCAAATCTCAAGTGAGGGAACTGCCTCCTGATTTCTTTCATCGCAGCACGTGCAAAATGCTAGTTTGTTCATCGCAACGCTCGTACCAGTCTACAAACTTTAGTGTGCACTTAATTGGATTCGTGATTAAAACATATCATCTTAATAACGTCTGGAAACGTGCAGAACTGTGATTAATTGCTAGCCTGATTGTCCGAAACATATGTTATCCACTAAGTCTTGCTCCCAGCAGATTCTAAGCACTATCCTTTATCAAAACCATGCGCTAGAAAGATAGTAAAGTGAAATCTAAAAAGTGTTTGCCCTTGGAAGGTGTCAATTCTGCAAGCTCTTTGATGTGTGAAAGAAATCGTGTGATTATATCTAAGCAAGCAAGTTAAAGATTGCTACTGTGATTAAGAATGTACTGGTCTAGAACTATTATATGCTCTGCTTTGCTTTATGTGAGTATCTTTCTTGATTCGGATTAGAACTGTGTTTAGTATGCTTTGTATCTTGGTTGGGCGTTTCTCGTGTGTGGTGTAATAAAGCTGTGTGTCTGGGCTCACGTAGATAGCCGCTGATATGTAGAGACCTTGTTAAATGATGCTATAGTTTTTACATGTTTGTTATCTTCACAGGCTTAAGCTTATCGTTTCAATAATAATACTGTTTTTGTATCCCTATCATTTGAATTACTAATTTGTTTATACAAAGTAGGCCAGTCATTTTGATAGATTGTCCGTTTGAGTAACAGTTATTAATGCATATACCTCACGCCACCCTTTCACTCCGTGTATAAAATCAGCATTAAATAGGTTCATGAATCGACAATGATCAAGTGACGGGGTTAGAAAACGACAATATCGTCTCTTTCTCTACAAAGTTTGACTATCTGATGCTTCTCAACAATCGTTACTTCATCGTCTTGTACCAACCCCCATAGGTAAAGGTAAGCAGACGCAACTCATCCCATCATTCAACCCAGTGCATTCCTGCGTTGCTACAGTCCAAATCCAAATCATCACAGACGTCCCAGTTTCGTATGCATTAGCTATTAATTTAATATCTCCACTTACCTACGATAACGGCTGCCTTTGAAACTCTGCGGACTGGGCGGTCAGGACTTCTACCGCGTTGTAACCTCTTCTTAATATAAAGTACAAGCCCACAGGAACGAGCCGAGGCTTGACCAGAATTAAAAGCCCAACTCGATTCATGGTAAACGTGAGAATCAAGCTCCTGTTGCCTCATCTGTGCCATCAAACTTGGAGCAATCAAGAGCTTCTTAAGGTAGAGGTACTGAAAGCTACAGGCGTCCAGTCTCCCTGTGTCATCACCTCTCTCGAGCTGGGCTGTCCCCTTCCCCCGGCCCCTTCCCCCTCTCGGAGATTTGCTCACTCACCTCACCTTCAAACTGACTGCATCGACAACCTCGGTGCCGTTATCACCAACCAGTACGATCTTCACGTCTCGCAGAAGGAACTAGACCCCGAAAGAAGTTAACGATTGCGTGGACATAGCCTCTTTGTGGGAGCTGATATGCTAGCCAGCAGGGCAGAGAAACTTGGAGATCAACCTCAGCAACTCACTCGACAACTCCCTCGACAACTCCCTCCACGCCCACCTCAACAACACCACGACAACACCACCAGCGAACCTATACTCTTTCCCACACGCCTGCGCTCCTCTCTATCTACAGCGAGGCACAAACAGAGCTTCTGCTAACGTACCCTCGACTCCCTAACGCTCCCAGTACGCCTGTTATCTATGCGGGCGCCGACCGAGTGTTATCGAATCTTCTCTTTGCCCCTCCTAGGTAAGTTCATAGCTGCTTTCTAGCACATCTCTACATCCCTGGTGGCTTCTCTTTCCCTCAGAACAATCCAAATGGTGATCAAATTGAGCTAACAAAGCCATCGTCGCAGAATCCGAGCCTCTCAAACCTTTCTGCATCACTTTCGAAATCATCATTCCTTTCACCACCACACCACCACAAGCTATCACCACATCTCGCGCATCCTAATCTAGCATCTTCAACCTAGCAGCTCATCGAAAGGCCAAAGAGAATATACAAGCACAAGATATCATTTCAAACGAAGAAAGGGCGCGCGAATCCCGAGGTAACTCAACAACCCCCCTCTCCTCCACGCGGTGCATTCTTACAGCCACTAACCCTTAATGAGCAGGAGTCTGACGTCCGAAATACCTCCAAGAAGCATCCTAATCACGAAGGCAAACGGTCTCCTTCCTCGAAATTCGAATTACATTCAATACTCTCTGCCCCGTCTCCAAAACCTGCTACAACACTTTCACCGCACTTCTATACTCCCACCACAGGGCCTTCTAGTTGACGCTCATCGACATCTACACTCTTATCGCAACAAGCTCCAGCCCAGTCAACCCTCCTCGAAAGCCAATTGATGCTCAATTCTCTCTATCAAGTCTCGAGGGTCTTCCACAACACTTTCACCGCAATTCGATACTACCACCACAGGGCCTTCTAGTTGAGGCTTGTCAGCATCTATGCTCTCGTCGCAACGAGCTCCACCTCAAACAATCCTCTAACGCCTCTTCCTACCACGAATATACTTACACATAATATCACGCAAAAGCAACGACAGCGACGTCACTTGAAGAGTTCTTACGCTATCAAGAGCCCGCTGCCTCAACTTGAAGTTCAGGAGTGTCAGTCGAGACGTATTAGTCAGTCTTGAAGTACAGAGGCAATGCTAATACATCCCTCCTTTGTTATCATGTCTAACGTGCAACAGATCTGGCTCAGCAAATACCACAAATCGACAACCTCCTTCTCGAATAACAGCAAGAGCGTGCGAACATAACTCCACCACCTTCTCCCTCCAAGCTAAAGTGAAAGATTACCTACAAGAATACCCCCCAAGACAAACAAAGACCTCTACTCCTCCTTTAACTCGGTCTATCAGCATAATGGCGTTCGAAGATCGGGATCCTCGAAGGGTACACTCATACAACGGCCAGCAGACGGCCATGCCCGCTGATCAAGTACACAACCTGCCCTATGCCTCAATCATAGACGATCAACAACGGCAACCATCTTCATTTAATGGTTTTGATAGCTCCTACTCAAATAACTACTATCAACCATCAAGAATTCCTCCGAATCAATCTCATGGTCAAGCCATCTATTATGATTACACCCCTTCACATACGCCATCCTTATGGCAAAATCTGGACCAGGACATTCGTCAAGGACCAAGTATGGTGTCAGATACTTCCAGCTACGGGTACGATGATATGCAAGACAGACGTTGGGGTCGCCGGCCTGCTCCCGGTATGTGCGATCTTGATGGTCCCAAGCCTCCGTGGTTTACTCATGATTATCTAGCGTATAGTCTTTGGCAGCCAGTCCAACGACCACGCTACTCCTCGGGCTTCCAAGAGACATACGAACATCAACCCCGGGGTATGATGCAAGGGGTTTTTGAGAGACCTAGATTTGTTAATTCGGGCATGCCTCAGCCTATAACTGACCAACATTTCCAAGATACCCGCCTAGGACAGGGTGATTACAGTGTCAACAGAAACGATTTGAGCAAAGGAAGAGATAGTAGGCTACGTGATGAGCTGCCTAGAGGCCTAGAATTTAACAATGAACGTTATAGCGGTCAAAGTGTACAGGGAACTTATACTAGACCACCCCGACGTCAAGTTATGGATTCGACGCATTTGCATAGCCAATCACGCCTGAGCGCTGAAAAGTTTGGTGGGCTTCTCTCCCCGCCAGCCCACTACAGTAATGGCCAACGTGGACCTCCACCGACCCATCAAACCCCATCACGTCACTCGGGTAGACAGACCCTTTATGATGGGGGTAATGGTTTTAGCCTGGCCCAAGAGAGACCTGGGGACGATCGACAAGGTCCGCGGTATCAATCTATGGGGGATCCTTTAAACGCTATGACTTTTCGTCAAAACGGAGGCTCATCAAATAATCTCAGACTCTCGACTCCAGCAGCACAATCCTCCATAGCCTCTAACTTGAATTTGGATAGCTGGGGGCTAACGGAAGACTCTTTGATGGAAACAAGTGATGTTCCTAAGAAGAGAGCTAGATTTGAGGCCCCCGAATACCAGATTGCTAGGGTTGGCGAAGCTTCTATAGATGATCATACATTGGAGGAGGAAGAGTCAAACTCTACAATCACTACGCTGGCTGATGATTCAAGTCAGGGAGTTGATGGCTCTAATATGTCAGGTAGGGGAGAAGACTTTGAGACTATAACCCAAGAGGTTGCCTTCGACACAAAGCTAGAAGACAATAACAAAAAGCCTCGAGGTACTGGCTCTCGCGGTGGCAAAGGCTCCCGTGGAGGAATAGGCTCTCGAGGTGGCAAAGGCTCCCGTGGAGGAATAGGGTCTCGGGGTGGCAAAGGCGCTGGTGGTCGGCCCAAGAAGATACGAGTCGCGGAGGTTGTGCCCTTTCCATCATTTTTTTAACTATTGCTAACGTTAGAACTTCACAGAGCAGTATAAACTTCGTAAAGTCTCCAGCCAAAGTTACCAAGCCCAGGGAGAAGACTGTCAAGGAGAAAGCTCCCAAGGAGAAGGCGACTAAGCCCCGCAAGCGTGCAAAAAAGGAAGATGCGCTCGAGAAGGCTCTTCTTGCTAATGCGGAAGCATCGCCTGTGGCGGTACCTCATCTCTTTACAACTGGAAGTCGGCAAATTATTGCTGAGGAGATGCAGGATGAGACTCGGGCTCCGTCTCCTGTAAGTTTATGCCTTGATCCCCACCTTTCCATGCTGACTTTGTGAAGGTGTCTGAAACTGGAACGGAGAAAATGATAAGGAGTTTGGGTGAGGCGTTGGCTGCTGAAAATGCTGCTGAGATGGCTGCCACTTCTCAGGGCCTGGATAATGCTTAAGTCTTCGACGATGGTGTGACGAGCTCACACTTGCATTGCTTCACGTACTTGGCCAATCTACCTACCCTTTTGTAACAACACTCATGCCAGCACAATATTCCATTTGAAGATAGACTTGCATTACTTCACACTTTCCTCGCATCTCGGCACGCCTCTTGCTCCACGCACACAAACACGTTAGGCGGGCACGGGAGGCGCAGATGTTCGACATGCCACTGTGGGTAAGTCATCCATTATCCATTCATTCATTCTATCCCGCTTCGAGACCCCTCCCTGATCTTTGACTTCTCACTAACTTTAAGAAGCACTCTCGAGGACCATATCATTACACAGATCGTTGATTTTAGGCTTACGAGGACATCCTTACTACCATATGGGATATATCTCGCGGGGGGAAAGGAACAAATATATGCGTTGATTTACCGAAAAGACCTTTTCAACAAAGGCTTCATGTATACTTAAACAGCGTTGAGTTTTACTGCACTTTAGAATAATCCCAATGAAAAAAAATCGTTGCCTTTACAAGCTGCTGCATAAATGGTTCGTTGTATTTAGTGAAATGTCCCCCCAACCCCTTTTCCAGAAACAAAAAAGAGAAAAGGTGGTAGAAAGCTGAAGTAGCTCTCTAGCTTAAACTCCCCTAAATGGAATGGATGAGCACTTTGAAATCAGTTCATGCATTCATCTTAATACAATTTAACATCATGGTATATAATCCCTTTCCCCCTATTTACGCCAAATCCGCAAGAACACAACAAAAAAGCAAACTCTCAAATCTTACAACATCTCCGCACGCAGATCCCATCACCCTAATGTTCACCCCCACGAGCCTTCCTTACCCTCGCCATGACCTGCTGCCGAAACCATATCCCACACTTCTTCGTCATCGCATCCAGCGTCTCCGTAAACCACATCAACAGCCTGCTAAAGAAAAACAGCGCCAGCACCGAAATGCTCATGATGACCGCAAACGCATACCAGTACTGCTTGGCCGTGTACACGCCTTGCAGGTCGTCGATTTGCACGGAGAAATAGGATGTCATGAGGCTGACGGGCAGAAAGACGACGGAGAGTTTGGCTAGCAGGGTGGCGGCGCGGGAGAGGCGAGCTGTGGCTTTGGAGTCTTTTTGTGCGTTGATGTTGAAGTACTAGGTAGGGTGTGCGTGTTAGTGAAAGTTGAAACTTGAAGGGAGGGGAGAGGAGGGGAGAAAAGATTTACTGTATTTCTCAGCGCGTCTTTTTCGTCCAAGAACTCTTTCGTCTGGCTGAGAATCAGGAGCTGTAATCTGTCGCCCAGTCGCTCAAACCGAGCTCGCGCCGATCTCGCTACTACTACAGGGCTTTCTCTTTCGACTGATAGGTTCGGTCCGATGGCGCTTAGGCTCATGCTCATGCTGCGAGGAGTTGCGAAGCCGTTGCCATTAGTTGTTGCTGTTCGGGGTGGCTCGAGGATTCGTTGCACGAGGTTCTTGTAGCCTTCGTAGACGTGCTGCATTTCTCGGATTTGACTGCCGAGGACGTGGAGTCGGGGGATAATTTCAATGTCTGGCATGTCATAGGACTTCTTATTCTGTAGATGTCAGTACAATTTAGGTTTGCAAGAGAATAAGCGTGTCTTACTGTACTGTCAAAGATTTCTTTTTGCTATGAATAGTCAGCAGAATTCAGCATGAAGGGTTGGTGAGCGTACCAAGCTTTTCAGCTTTATGCCAAAACTTTCTACAGTAGAGTAGACAGCGCGCCAGTCGTCAAAGAGATAGTAGAATAGATTACTTGAGCCCTCCGATCCAGGATCTTCAATATACAGGCCTTCCAAAGCTTGCCGAACCGACTGCATGGAGAGGGGGTCTGTGGAGTCATTTTTGACTTTCGAAAGCTGCTTCAAGACGCTAAGCAGATTTAAACGCGTTGACTTTAGGTCCTCCTCGTTTAGTCTTCCGGGGTTTTCTTGAAGAGAAATGACAGTATCTGGAAAGGTCAGTAGGTGCTTTGGACCGTACCATATATGTGATCCTTACTATCATTGCATAGTATCAACCAGGAGTATAACCGGCGCTGTTTCCCATCCAGCACTACCATCTCATCTGTAGGTTTTTCGGGCAGATTGTGCTTCTCTTTGTGCATCCAATTGGCACCAATACATATGACTAGACACAAAATCAGCCTATGCCAACTACTACAAGTGCATCCAAACTTACAGCGTCTTCCATAGTCAATAGCATGGTAATTTACCATCTGATCCGCAATCGTGTAATGATCAAAAGAACTGCTCTGACTACTTGTGCTGGCCCTGGATTCATCAAGACTCTTCACTCCAACTTCGGGGTCGTCTTGGGGGAACAGGGGCCAAAATGCATGTTTATCATGTTGCGCAGCCTCCGCCTTTTGTTTTGGTTCCGTGAGGATTATGGCAAGGAGCCTTCGAGAGAATTGGTACTTTTCGCCCAGAAGCATCACTTGTTTCTCTTGCAGATTCGGTGCCCAGATGTTGCTAGCAAAGCGTGTGGTTAGCAGTGAACGTAGCAAGCAAGGCGGAAAGAGCTTCTTACATCCATCGTACAGGCCGACGGTCTGGCGGCTGAGGATTGTGCAATAGACTCTTGAAACGCTCTTCATCCAAATCGAAAGCTATTTGAGCCTCGTCCAACCCGAATTCGACGACAAAGTTCTTCGTCGATGCGTTCAGGGCTTGCTCCTCACTCTTCTCGTAGACGGCGACATTGTCGTAGTCTTCGAACGCACCTTTCTCAGATTCGGCCATGGTGAATGATGTTGCGAGGGAGTGAAGAAAGGGAACACATGGTGAATATGTACCTTTTGACTCGGGCTTGTACCACTGTAAACGCCTCCAACTGCATGTGTGTGTGTGGTGATATGCGCGCAGCCTTGTGGTCGCTGCAGTCCAACTGTGAGACAAGCCAAGTGGGGCTGGCACAGCTGACAGCCTGACACAGCCCGAAATAGCCTTCCAGTTCGGTTCAACCTCCAACGTGACGAGTCACACAATCAAGTGGTACATAGCAGACCCGGTATTTACTTAGACTATTCAAGTACCTCCAGAAACATAACCAGTGCAGTGCTTGCTTGTGCAACAGTAATAGTTCCTTGCGCAACTCAGCCACTCCACTCTTCAGTCAACCCCTCGAAATACTACTTCTTGCGCGTGTTACTGTACTTGCTCCTCTTTCTTTCACCTTCTATTTCTACAACATGCCGTTCGAGATAGTTCAGATCCCCCGGGACGATGAAAGTATTCATACTTTCGTGGAACGCTATAAAGAGTTCCGACTCCTCTCCCTGAAGGTTGCACCTGAAGCCTTTGGCTCGACCCTCGAGAGAGAGCTCGCCTTCACCGATAAAACTTGGTACGACCGTCTGGCAAACCCTAAAGCAGTCACGTTTCTAGCTCTTCAAGAAGGTCGCGTTATTGGGTCACTGACAACAGTTGGCCCCCTCCCATTTGGCCCAGATGAGTACGTGCTTCTTCTTGTGATCATCTCGAGATGTAGTTTGACATCTTTGTACTTCGATGTACTTGTACCCCACAGCTTTTTATCTCCTGTTTGAAAGGGCTTTATCAGTCTGACAGTCTAGCAGATCGTCTGCTTCTAGTAATCCGTGGAATTCGCTAGACGGTGAAATTCCCGAGGATCTAAAGGAGTCACATTGGCGTATCAATGGAATGTTCATACTCCCTGAAGTTCGAAGACAAGGTGTTGCCAAAGCACTGATAGAGAAAGGTGTCAAGTTTGGGTCTGAAGAAGCTTCAAGGACTGAAAGGACGTTTGCCGGAAGTATAGTGGTAGATGCAGACAACCCTGCTGCCAAAACCCTCTACCAGAGAGCTGGATATGTTGTTATTAAGGAGGAATCCCATTCTCCTGGAAGTTCTAGAACGGTTCTCTTGATGAAGTATTCGCCGTCCCCGGTTGCTAACACTCTCAATTGAAGATTCTCGGTGGAACGAGTGGTGCTTTTTTGACAGGCTTGCCGAAATTTGATTTGGAATCGAAATCCGCATTCCAGGTCCTGATTCCTAGGTTATAGACCTCAAGTGAGAAAGTTGTTTTTGATACACCTGCGTTCTGATTTCTGTTTATCTTCGATTACCCTCGAGGTCAATGTTTCAACGTTCATAGAACATTCCCACAGACTTCAAACTTTTTTTTTTTCAACCACAGGCTTCCACTTGTAGTTCAAGGAGATCGCTTGCTCCGAGCCTTACTATAGTCAATATGAAATTTCCAACAGTAGAAATCCTGTTCGGACTGGACGCCAGTCCCCAGGTTGTGGCTGTGCGCCGCCACACCTTCTGCCTGCAAATCGAATTCAAGCATTTTTGTGCGATCGACCCCGCGCTTCCCTAATGCATCGAAAACAGGGCAGCAAGAGCTGTCCAAGTATCCTGACGTATCCGCAACTGCAAGTTTCTCGATTTTCATAGGAAGATGGAAATACCCATTTGCCACAATATGTGTCTCGGAAGAATATTAGTAGGCAGCTGTGCCTTGTAGATATTGAGCCCTTCACCAGCCACATCTCATCAGCCAAAATCATGATGAGACGACGATAGTGCCAGAGTGAAGGCATGTTTTCGCTCAATTCACACAATAATCACATCCATCATCTTTCATCCCATCAGAATCCAGAAAGCAGCTCATAGCAAGCAACAAAATGCTATCCTGGAACCTCCACTCCACCATCCTAGCTCTCTGCATACTCCACCAGCTCCCCCACGCTTCCTCGCAATTCATCTCCTCCCTCCCCCAATGCGTCCAAACCTGCATAACCCAATCAGACGACGAGACC
>QGML01000238.1:0-22306 GCA_007825375.1 Lachnellula willkommii | reverse complement strand
AGATACTTAAAATAGTAATAATTACTATTATAGAGCCTTATATATAGCAAAAGTCGTTTAGCATTTTGCATTAGAATACTAAATAATAATATAGAATGCTAAACAACTTTTTGCTATACATTTCACTATATTATAATCCCTGACTAGCCTAAATATATATAGTTAGAGTAGTTAATCTTGTAGGGGTTGAATTTAGGCTAGCAAAATATGCTAAACGACCCTAATAATATTGGTAGAATTTAGACCTATATAAGTTAAGCAATATACAAGCTATTCCAGGGATGTTATTGCTGATCACGAAGCTAAATCTCTAGCATAAGCGCTAGCAAAATATATATGGGCTGCTGAACGACCCTATTGTGACAGTACCGTACCTTAGCACTTTGACGCTAAGATATGGTGTAAGGTACCTAGGTAGGTAGGTACGGAGGTACATCAATAAGAACCTCAGGCAGGAGGTCAAGAAGAAGAGAACCAGACCGAAACCGAACCTTGGCTTGAAGGCCAGAACACGTGATCGTCGCGCTTGTTCCAAGCATCCCAAGTATCGCAACCTCATGTGAAGAAGGAAAAGCAACAGCAACAGCAACAGGAACAGCAAGCAGCACAACGACACGCAACCTGCTCCGTGAGATCTCGGTCGCATTTTCCCTCGCACCAGCTCCCCGCACTCTTTTGAATACAAGGTACGTTCCTCCCCGCTCCGCGCCAAATCCCGCCCCCAACCCGCTCACGCAACTCCCCGAATCTTGCGCAACCAGCTCACTTATCTAGCTGAAACCCAACGCTTGATCTTGCTCTGGCAGAGGCTATCTCTCCTTCAGACCATCTGCCAGCTTCTGAAGCGCGTCTGGAATCCCGCGACGGCCAATTGTACCTAAAATCAACAAATCAACAGCGTTACCTCCCAATACAACTACCATACAGCTGGCTCCGATAGTCTCCCGACCCGAGCGTGTGAGAGCCTCTGGCATTTACGTATTTCGATTTACACCCGCGGTGGCACAATCTGAGTCGATGCCGGTACAGCAGACCTATGTGCCAACGAAGAAAACGGATACGAGCCCCCCTCTCCAACCCTCCCACCTAGATCTTGAACTCTTAGATGGCAGATGGTTACAGATATCCGCCGCAGAGCGCTGGGAACTACTATTACCAACAACCTACACACGCACACCATCCGCGCCATATCCTTCGCAACGGCACCCCTCCGAATAACAGGTCCATATTCCCCGCCGAGACGCCGTCGCCCTCTCGATCCCCTGACTCACACTCGCCCGCGCAAAACCTATACGGGATGTTTGGCCAAGGGAACCAGCATGGGCAGCATGGCAATCGCGTCAATGGGGGAGGCCGAGGACAGATGTCGATGATGTATAATTTTCAACACCAACATCAGCAACAACACCACACCCAACACCAGGGGAATAACCTCCCAGACCATGGCACACATTCAACAAACGGATCAGCACTCGGGCATCACACGAACTTCTCGTCCGGGGTATTATCGAATTCGACACCAAGCTTTACACCAAGCAGTCTGCAAAATGGGCACTCGGGCGTTACACGCGGCGGCCAAGCACAACAAATTACAGAACACTGGTCAGAGCAACTGAAGCTTCATAAAGAGTCCTCGGATGCGAATTTACAAATGGTGGACCACCAAGCTCCCAATCACTTTGCGAGGCAGAAAGCTGGGGAAAACAGAGGATTGACATCAGCTTCGAATGTCGATACAGCTGCCGTAGAAGAAGAAAACGACGAAGATCGAGGGCGACCATACCGTCAAGAAACAGTAAAACGGCAAGATTGGCATAACATGGATTTGAGCGGCCAAGGGCTCCGAGTACTCGCGAGCCCACTTTTCAATTACGGGTTTCTGAATGAGCTTTACATTGCCTCTAACAAGATCACACACCTACCTGCGGAAATCGGGCAGCTGCGGCATTTGAGGCATCTTGATGCTTCGTATAATCAACTGACCGAGTTGCCTCGGGAATTGGGAATGTGTGTCTATCTCAAGAAACTCTTGTTATTCAACAACTCCATTCGAGTACTGCCAAATGAAATCGGGTCACTCTACCAGTTGGATATGTTAGGAATTGAGGGGAATCCACTTGATGCGGGACAGAGGGCAGAAATTATGGAAAATGGTACAAAGGCGCTCATGCAGACCCTCCGAGAAGAGGCACCAAGTAGGAATTCTCAGTCCGTTATTTGCAGGTCTCGACTAACCTATCATAGTACCTCTGCCTGCCCCCGACCGAATCACCATTCCCCTTCAAGACGTGTCCTCGAACCTCGATAAATTCAAAATAGCCACCTATAACATTCTATGCGACAAAGCTTGCACGACAACACTTTACGGCTACACGCCATCAAATGCTCTGCTCTGGGAATACCGAAGAGACATGATTCTGAGAGAACTCCGGGCGCAAGATGCTGATTTTCTCTGCTTACAAGAGGTGGACTCGGAGACAATGACCGAGTTTCTCAGCCCAAAGCTCGCATATGATGGTTACAAAGGAGTATTCTGGCCCAAGGCTCGAGCGAAAACCATGCACGAGAAAGATGCGAAATATGTGGATGGATCCGCAACGTTCTACAAATCTGACAAGTACATATTACTCGAGAAGCAAGTCGTTGAAATGTCCAACATCGCCATCAATCGACCGGACATGAAGAATCAGCACGATATCTTCAATCGGGTCATGCCGAGAGATAACATTGGCGTGGTAACGTTCTTTGAAAACAGGATGACTGGTTCGAGGTTGATTGTCGCCAACACCCATCTTCATTGGGATCCTGTATACGCGGATGTCAAGTTAATTCAAACGGCCATTCTCATTGAAACCATCAATAAGATGTCCGAACGATTTACGAAAAAGCCCGCCTGCGTAGACAAAAGCACCAAGTTTGGTCTGGTAGACGAGAATGCCCCGGCAGAGACTGAGCCCGCCCAAGAGCCAGCTCCATCGATGGAGTACTCGAGCAATACTCAAGTGCCTTTCGTATTTTGTGGTGATTTCAACTCAACCTCGGATTCTAGCGTGTATGATTTACTGGCGAAGGGTACCATCAAGCCTTCTCATAAGGAACTGAGTGACTTCCAGTACGGCAATTTCTCCAAGAATGGTATCGACCACCCATTCTCACTGCGTTCGGCCTACAGTGCTCTTGACAAGACTCCCGACCAACTGGCGTTCACGAACTGCACGCCTGGGTTCAACGATGTCATCGATCACATCTGGTACTCAACGAACACACTCGAACTGGCATCTTTGCTCGGAGGGGTGGATTCGGAGTACATGAAGACAGTGCCTGGGTTCCCTAATCACCACTTCCCGAGTGATCATCTCCTTCTCGTTGCAGAATTCGGGGTGAAGGGAAGGAAAGAGAAGAAGACGCACCCCGAGCCGGATTTCGGCTCTTCCAGCCGGCGGAGGGATTAGACTTCTACTTATGGAATCCAGCTCGTTGTCAGTACTTTCATCTTGAGGGTTGGTCTGGTCTTCATTGTGGGATTTTCTTCTCTGCTCGCGTATCATGGGGCCGGCGGGAATTGGTGTTTTGGGTTGAGGACCAGAGGAAGGGGCTTTGCGTGGAAGGTTTTTAATAGGAAAGACCTAAATGCAAATAAGAAGCTTTGTTTTTGTGTTCCTGTGCGTGGCTAAGGATAAACGCGTTTTGAACATGTCCTTGTCGCGGTGTTCTGATAGGGCGTTGAATGAGATTTTCTTTGAGTTGGTTGGCTGGTTGGAGGTTTGGTTTCCTGCCTGTATGAAATGTTTCGTTCCGGGCACAATGGATGTTCCGTCGTCAGATAGAATGGATTGTTGACTCGTTGTTTTTCAGATGCTTTGACTGGAACTATAACTGTAGCTGAAGCTGAAGCTGAGACCGTATGGGATCTGTATACTTCAGATCAACTGGTCTTTCTCGTAGTTGCTACTACGCACCCCGTCTCAGCTTGCCAGGGGTTCTTGACAGTTCTAGCAACATTGCTCCTGAATGTCTATTCCACGTGATGATACGATTCTCCACCCTGTCGCTAGCGCGACTTTCTCTGTTTTACCTCACCGCTCTCTTGCCGTTTTTGAATTTTCTATGAGAAGTCTCCAACTTGGACAAGTGCCAATATCGCCAAAGCAACAAGCTTCTCTGGACGTGGCATTTTCCACAGAAATACCTGTCCGATCTGTAATGAAAATGGCGACCTCAAATTCCGAGGCAGAACCGACGGCTACTAGTCTACGAGAAGAAGGCAATGCTTTCTACAATTCTGGAAAGCTTCTTGAAGGCAAGTTAAGTCTAATCTCAGTTGCGCTTGATCAGCCAGTTGACTATATCCAGCTTGTGACAAATACGCAAAAGCTAAAAAGCTTGCGCCCCAGGATTCTCTACCCCCTCGCAACCTCTCCGCTGCTCTCTACGAGCTGGGTAGATACAAAGAATGTATCGCAATAGCCCACAAGGCCTCGACCCTTGTACGAGCAGAGGGGATGGAGGATATGCAGCAGCAAGAGCAGAAGCTCGAGAACCGGATTGCCAAGGCCAAGGTACACGTCTATAAATCGACTGACACAACACAACTTCAGACGAGAAAGATATTGCTTGAGGAGATACTCAGATATAAACCTTCCACGTTCACGACTACTGAGTATTTTTCTGTCGGTCACGACACTGCCACTTCACTTTTTGATCCAGTGACTATTAGCACCTACAAGCCTGATCTGAAGAGCGTTTCGTTCTTCTTTGGTGGTGCTGGGGATGCTCGAAATGTTCTGCGGACACTCATTGATATTGCGGATCAGGAGAAGAAGAAGGAAGTCCCTGAGAGGAGTTACCACGTGACGGTCAACGACATTGCGAAGTCCGCGATATCTAGGAACATCATTCTCTGGATGCTGCTTGAAGATCTGTCAGGAGTAGAGCCAGGTTCTGATAAATCTGAGATGCTGCTGAACACTATTTTCTTCATTTATATCTCCACGGTGATGCCTCCCTACGCGTTCGACCAAATGACCAACACAATTGATCGAGCTTTAGTCCTTTTGACGAAAGGTGAACAACCTGTGAGCTGGCTGTATCTTCACGAAAAAGATATGCCGAAATATATAGAAGCCTTGACAGACTGGCGAGGCAAAGCAAGGGATTTTTTCACCAGTGCCGAGATGATTGAACGAGTGTCTATGAAGATGTGGTTATCCAAGGTCGAGGCCGACGGGCAATTCCGGAAGGAGAAGCAGATGTACATCTCCGCCGCTGTTTTGTACCCGTCAGAGAAGGTTCTCCGACAGCAAGATCCGAAAATGCTAGAACTGATAAAGAAGCATTCGACCAAGTCGGAAGCGAATGTTGGCATATTTACCAAACATCTTCGAGATAATTGGCACCCCAACCCAACTCTGATCGACGTACAATATTATAATAATTTACTTGCCAGAAACCAAGAACAGGACTTTGATGTTGGCTTTGATCCATTCCAGTCATTGGTTCATTTCCCTGCTGATGAAATGGTTACGAAACCTTTGAAACCCACCCGATTGTTCGATCACATGTCACCTTTCTTCCAGGAAGTCGCAAATGCCATCACATTTCTCGGTAATAGGTTGCAAGTCGAGGCAATACTTGGCGACTATGTCGACGTCGCGGAAAAGATCCAGATGGGGTTTTACAGCAGTGTTACAGATGATGATAGTGCTGGAAGATTGAGACCCAAAGAATTCCCTACTCACTACGACAGGGTTCATCTAGGCAACGTTCCGTAAGTTGAGATGCCGTCACTATTGGCCACTGTTAACAGCCTCCTAGGGATTATATGGGTGGCCATTTGACAACATTTCTATATGCGCTTCCACTATGCAGAAGATGTCCCTCCGTGTTCGTGAAAGCAAACTGCCTGCGGAACTCAAGTTCCTTCAACACGGTCTTGGACTATCTCTCCGAGTACCAACTCATAACAGA
The DNA here is from genome assembly GCA_007825375.1 of Lachnellula willkommii. Lineage (NCBI taxonomy): Eukaryota > Fungi > Ascomycota > Leotiomycetes > Helotiales > Lachnaceae > Lachnellula > Lachnellula willkommii. The sequence continues at coordinate 16,339 of QGML01000238.1, read as the reverse complement.
CGACAAAATGCTTCTTCAATTGGCTCAAACCATCATCTTAATCCGAGAAAACAAGGACTTTCCATGGCCTATGGCAGACTACACCTACTATACCGTAAGGAAAACTGGCTCTTTGATTTTACCCTACCCCCTTCGATTATGTTTCGTCTCATGTGCTCTCAACTCCTCCTATAAATTTCCTACACTGGAAATATAGGCTCCCTCTACTTCCGTCTTGAATAGGAAATAACTAACTCCCCGATGTTCTAGTGGTTGGGTCCAGATGCTCACAGCTACCCTAATTTGCTCCCTCGCAAAGCTTTCACGAAATGGTTCTACGGCCTGTTCTTCCGCTGGGCATTGCCATTCAATCAAAACCCCCGCATCGTCTCAGAGATAATCCTGTCACCCCTAAACCTAACAATCCTCTTCCGCCTTATTCCCCATCTCTGTACCCTCGGCTACCCTGCACACTGGCTCTCCGAGGTACTCACAAACATTATCACCAACAATGTCATCACTACAGCTAGGCCTCCCAGGACTAAACCCATGAGACCCGCGGATGTGAAACGCAAACATGCCGAGAAAAAACTCAGTACCGCCCCTTTTGCGCACGAAATGGCGACGCTGGCAGCGCTGTTCCAGCCACTGCTTCCCTTTGCTGTTCTCTCACCGCTGGTGCCGAGTTTAGGTAGTGTGTATAAATACACATTCCACCTCCCCTCCTACATAACCACACAAGGCCAATCCTCCTCCCTCGCCCTCGTATTCATAGACCACTCTCTGCTCCCACCGCTCGGAAAATCCGGTTTCAAGGCCTTCAAAACCAATCTCCGTCTCATTCTAGATCCGTCATGGGGTGATGAAGTGGATGGGTCTATGAAAGGAGGGCGGTGGGATATGGTGAGGGAAAAGGGGTTGCGGGTCTGGAGTACGCTGAAGTGGGATGCGGAGAAGAGGGAGGCGAGTGCTTGGATGCATGAGGGGTTTGTGGAGGGTGTTGGGGGCATGGAGTGGGCGTGTGGGCTGTATAGGACGGATGTTTGGATGCCTGTTTTTGAGGAGCCGGCTATTGTGAGGGGCGCGGTGAAGAAGGGTGAGTTGTGGGGTCCGTGAATTGGGGTTCCGGGTAATCTGGCGGGTATCAGGCGCGGAAATCGTTTTTGACACTATCACGAGTCGTCTAGGCACAGTAGGCTTTGAATAGACAAGCCGGAGGATTCTGACTTCTGCATGCATCTATTCGTAGACTTCTATCTAACACTAAATTACAGCGAGCAGAATCTTGTTTTTCCCGAGGACAGTTACATGACCATGGTCTTACTCGTATGCGCTAGCATATATCAGGCAACTCCACGGAGTGCAGTCAAATCCTCTCCTTTCCTTCTCTTATGTTTTTTATTCACAGAATTCGGCGTACTCGTATACTCAGCTCTTCAATAAGGTAGTCGGGGAAAGCTAATGTAACAAATGCTAGCAAATAATTTATGCGACTTTTTACGTAGGCAGTGTTCCTGGTGTTTTAGGTATAGTAAGGTATGATTTAGCTATAAATATATTTGTTTTGGTAGTCGCATAGGTAGGTAGGTATTTATTTCGCTTTCCTGGACTAATAATAAGGAGCGTAGCCGAGCTCGGACAAGCTCGGACAAGCTCGGATTCGCTCCCCTTTGAGGCATCGCTTAGAGCGAGGGCTGCCGGATGTAGTGATGTAGTAAGGCCTAATGCAGTACTACCTACCATTCGCATTTTATCTTTCCTACAGCGAGGAGTCCTTGACCGAGGAAAAAAAAAACATTTTACGGGGGCTTTCTAGTATGTTATGCTACTCGAAATAGAACATTTGGAAATGTTATCGCTTTTTCCGTCCCGTATGCTTGCACCCCGCCAATTCTCTGGCCCCTTCTCTGTATTCCGCGATCAAGATCACTTGTCACCATCCTGGCAAGGTATAAGCAAGTGTGCTGAGAGAAGAGTTTCGCTTCTTTGGTTCTTAATCTTGGTCGACTTTTCTGTTCTAACTTAGTATCATCTCTTTGCATATCTATAATGAGTAATATTTAAAGAAATAATACTTTTAGTATTCTATCTATAAGATGTAGATAAAAAGAATTAATAGTTATGAGACTATTATTAATATACTAATATTAATAGACCTCCAATGCCTTTCCCAATCCCTTTGATGAGACCAGCAGTCCTTCTCCGCACCCCTGAGCGGCTGTTGCGCAGATCTGCTTGTTGGTATAGTCTTCCGTCGGTAGCTAAAGTCTCTCTCTGTAGTGCTGAGTGAGTGGTAATTCCCATCAAGGATGCCTCCAAACGTGAAATAAACTCTCGATGCAATACCAAGACTCTGACCCGGCCCAGGAAAAATATATGCAAAGAACCGCATATGCGGGGAAGTCCAGACCCGGACAGGATAAACTTGACTAGCTTACCAAGTATGATCTCGCTGGATGATGATGATGGCGCTGGTGTTACACCGTGCGAGTCGCACCGGGCGACTCGCATGGAGAATATGCATGCGGAATCTGCAAGCGATTCAAATCCATGTAGTACGATATGCGAACTGACTAAGAATTGCCCCGGCCTCCACATCCTACGTTATATAGGAGGGAACTCTAGCTTGGCCTAGGTGACACTAAACTATTCTGGAAAAATACTACATATAAGCATTGCTTATTTCGCTTATCCGCGGTAAACTGCTCCCTTTTCGGTTTATATACTTCATAGCAGGAAGCATATATAAGTTTATTCCTGGAAATCTAGCTCTTACATCTATAAAATCTAGGTATTAGCTCTGTTATAGATATAGTTATTACACCCGTAGTGTTTTCTTAGCAAAGCATAGAATATAAACCAATCGCTAGTTCCTTTCCTCCGCTCAGTCCGCTCGCTTCGAGCGTTACATTTACCGGCCTTTTTAAGTCTAAAAGAAGGTGCTTTAGTATATAGAGCTTTATATAGGTTATTCTCTTATTATATTTATTGGATAGTTCGGCCTATGCTTACCCTCTTATATAAAAGTCCAAGGTATCACATCTGATAATCACTTCGCACTTGCACTCACTTCGTAACCGAGAATATACTATTATAGGACACAACTACTTCTATTTCTACAAACGGACAAATGCTCCTAATGCAACGTTCTTTCCGGATTGATCTACTGGATTCTTATCTTTTAACTATCGCTAGAAATAGGCCTTGATATAGAAAAGTCTAGTTCTAAAGGTATCTCCCACACTGCTTTGCCTTCGGCCGACAGCACGGGACAGGTATTAGAAGAGGAAAAGCGGGGGAAGACATGAGGCTATTCTAGAAGAAGACTGATTTGCGAAAGACGTGGGTTTGCAATAGATTGACTGAGGAAGGTGGAGGAGGAAGGAATACCTAGGATGTGCAGACTGCTGAGTGTCCAGACCCAAATACGCGTATAATTTGGAATAGTACCCCCCCCTCCACAGCATAACCCCCCTTAAATATACGCCCCCCCCTCAGCTAATTAGATGCTCAAAGCTACTATTCATAAGCCGTAGGAAAATCGGATAAAAAAGAAGGGGAAATCTAGCTTTTGCAACTGAGAGATATATTACCTTAGATATCACTAAAAGGCATAAGCAGATTAGGGAGTAAGAGCGCCTCTAGTAATAAATTTAAAAGCGCGCCTTTTAAGCTTAAGGGTTAAAGTATAGCGTCCTAGTACTAGAATATAAGTAATTCTATTACTTCTAGATTACTTCTAGAGTTTTTAGTATAGTAGAGGTTAGAGTATTAGCTAAGTAGAGAATAACATTTATATAATTCTCTTATATATTAGCGACACCTATTAGTATCATAGGTATTCAGATATCGTAATCACTTTATACTACGTAGTACGACTTAGTCTTAGTTTTCTGGTTGATATTACTTAGTATTCTAAGTGGTATTATAGAGGCGAAGAATTCTTCGCTGACTAAGCTACGGGATATTATATAAGCTACGCGACTATTAAGTCTTTCACCACGATCCTTATATCCCGATAATACTAACACTAATATTAATATCGATGTTAATATCTATACTATAAATATTCTAATTATAAGGTAGATAAGTTATACTATTTCTAGGAGTCATAACGTCCAAATTCGGGAATAATAGCCCAAATGGGAAAGGACGCGCGCAGCTTATTAGTACTAAGCCGAGTGCGAGGAAAGTACCTAGTTAGGGGTAATAAGCCGAGTACAAGGAAAGTACTTGATCTATCCTCGGATTTTGTTAACCCTAATTATACTTACTCTAATTATATCTACCCTAATTATAAGTTAGACAAAGTTTCACCATTTCTAAGGGTCGTGACGTGCAAAAGAAATAGGGAAAGGGGTCGTGACGTCCAAATAAGGGAAGAATGGCCTAAAGGGGAAAGTTGTATCCCATAGAAGAATTTATTAGCCCCGCTTTGGCTATACACCCTCTCCTCAGCCAACCAGATGTACGCTAGGAAATTTATAAGCCCAGGGCTACTATTCCAATCTATACGGTAGCACCTTTCTTCTAGGGTCGTTCAAGTTTAAATATAATCGCATAAGCTTAATTATCTTGGAATATATTTTAGGCAAGTAGAAATTGAAACGGAGGATTTCCAGTAGTACAAGTTGTGGGTTACCGAGCTCGCTCCCGTGTGTGGTTCATATCTCTCGGTAGGATGCCAGGAACTCCATTCACTAGGTGTTTACCATGCATTGATCCTACGTTCTATAAACAGAGAGAACTTATTTCTTCCAAGATATCATATGTTTCTTACCGACAGCTGACCCTGACATAGTACCCGCCTCGCCACCGCCTCAAATTCGAGTACCGGTGGTACATGTACTCCTTCAATTTTGGTGCCCCCAAATAGCCAAATATAGTACCTTATTAACCCACCCCTCCCTCTCATCTTACTCGACACCTTTTAAGGAGGTTGTTAACTATTTATTTTATTCCACTATTTGTCTTTACTTGTATCATCACAGCACATCACACACTCCTTACTTCGGACTCTCATTTCAATCTCTTTATTCATACCATACATAGGAGTATGGCTAGTTATAATCATCAGTCATGGCGTTCCCAGCCCCTGGTAGCAGCATATTCGGCAGCGTTGGTGCTGATATTGATTCAAGTTGGCATGGGAATCATATCAAAGACCACGCAGGCTGAAATGATAGGCAAGGCTTCCTCGTCCTTGACATCCTCATCCACCATCACTCTCTCCGAATTTTCCAAACTGCTTCTCTCAACGGTGCTCTTCTATTTCGAATGCAGGAGGCGGAACCAGAACGCTCGGAATCTTGTTAACCCGTCACTTGCACCTCTACCACCAAGCGAGAGGACTTATCTTCCAGAGCCGAAGCAGATTTTGATTGAGCGGATGCGGATGAAAGTAAATGGCAATCATCCACCAAGATACTCTGAAGTGTACGAGGATGCAAATAAGCCGCATTTAGAGTTGCGAACCTTCTGGGGGTATTGTAAAAACGATGTCAGCCAAGGCACGCGATATGGTTTTATACAATTAGCTTTCTTATACGCCCTAATTAACAACACTGTGAGTGGCAACCCGACCATGAGTTGTAATTCTATATGCCCACATACTGACTCGGGATATTGAAAGAGCTCTGCGGCACTCGAACTTACCGACCAGCGAACTGTCCACTATGTGCAGTCTAGCATAACATTTATGACGGCTATATTGGTAGTATGTGGACTGAAAAGCAACATAACGAGACTCCAATGGATTGCTATTCTCTTTCAGGTCGGCAGTTTCTGGCATGCTTCCCAGCAAGGCTTCCGCTAACAGTCTATAGATGCACGGCTCCATCATCTCACAATATAACCCGAGCATACCCATCTCATATTCCATTTCTACAGGCTGCATCCTTCTGTTTCAGGTTTTCTTGAGCGCTCTGTCCGGCGCCTATCACCAGGCTCTTTTGAAGAGAGAAAATGCCTCACTCCACGCCGATAATATGATCCTATATGCATTAGGCACAGCTATCAACTTGACATTTCATTTGGCGATGAGGATGTTTAAAGCTGATGAGCCGGCATTCTTTTCTGGGTTTGGAGACCGCAATCTTGTTGTAGTTGTGATGAGTAATGTCCTCATTGGTCTTGCTATCACTGCCGTTTACAAATGTACGTCGACGCCTCCTCCCTTAAACTCGCCATGTTGCTCACATGACTAGATGCCGATGCTATCATCAAATGTTTTGCGACAGCAATCTCGACTGGTATTCTCCTGTACCTAGTATCCATCATGTCAGGAACGGAGTTAGGTTGGTTTTTTCTACCGGGTATACTTACCGTGTTTCTTGCTTCGTGCCTTTACGTGGCAGCTGCAGCAACGGAAGACCCAAGCTCTCCATCCCCAGTCCTCGAAAAATTGCAACTGCCCATACCCTCGAAGACTGCAAACGTTTCAAAGGTAAATCCTCTTACCCTCAAACTGTGAATTATTGTTTATCCTAACTTTTCTTCTTCTTAGCTTCATCAGAAGAAGATTTTTACCATAATCGTCGTTGCATTCGTCATCACAAACTCAGCACTTCCCAAACAGCCCGAATCCGAAGTCCAAATTATGAAAGGGAAACCCAGCAACACCTTAATAACCACATCTCCCTTCAAAAACACCGTTGCGATGATCCGCTGGAACACCAACAGCGACCCTTCGGAGATGTCTCTCCTCTCAAAATACGAACCTTTCTTCCACACCATGCATTTCAGCATACCTAGCGACCCGAAACATGTACAACAGTCACAAAACCCTCCGCATCCTCACAACCTAACCCATGACAACTGGCAAAGCACAGAGAATTCCTATATCCAAACCGCCAGGACCATGGAGCTAATCCTGAATCACGATTCAGCATCCGAGATCGAGGGGCTTCTTCATTTTCCCCACGATGCTTGGATCGACCCCTTAGCATACACGAGACCAAACGTGAACAACATGTGGCTTCCCAAGGCCGGGGACCCGACCAAGCCATCACAGGGGCAGAGTCTCGAGTGTATGAGCAGTGCGGACAAACACACAAAGACGAGTTGGCTGTCGTCTGCATGGGATGCCTCTGGTTCTGATATCCCGAAAGCAGTAGCGGCTGCCGCTCAGATGATCAACAGCGAGAGCGAGCACGGCTACGTTGTCGACGCGCAGGAATGGTGCACGGCGCGTACAGACATCTACTACATCCCGCGGCGCTTCTTCGCGGACTACATATCCCTCGCGCCCATCTTCGCCCGCTTCTCGGTGCCGCACGACGTGGCGGTTGCGACCATGGCGCATATAATCAACCGGACGCGACGCCCCGCACCCGAATCTAGGGGTTGTGGAGAGTGCGGGGGAAGGCTGGGGCGTGTGTTATGATGGGGTGGTGGATAGACATGCGGTGCTGTGGAATCGATGTGGGTATGGATTGGAATTCTTGGACGCGACGCTTGCCGATGCGCATTATGAGCGTTTGGATGGCGAGGCGGGTTCGTTGGGCGTGGAGTCTGAGGGCAAAGCGCGAAGTGGTGGAGCCCCATGGATACCACCTGTAGTAAGTGATGGCAGTCTGTAGAGATATTCCAGACCGTTAAATTTGGATGCCAGATAGAGAAACTCATGGCTGTAGCATTACAGGGGGGCGTTGACTATAGGGGCTATACGGAGGTGTCTGGCGTACTCTTTTAAGTGTACTTGGAATGTTCAACTGCTAGACTTAAATTTAGACTTGACTATATCTAAAATCCAAGCCCAAAGCCTATTAAATTTGCTTACTAAGTTTAAGATTAGACTTAGGGACTTAATAGCCAATGCATATAAAGGTCCCCTAGGAGAAACGTCCACATGATATATGGACGAGTGCGCAAAAGGGGGGTTGATCACGTGCGCATCTACTTCCACCCAACTAAAAAAAAATAGTAACCTTCCTAATCGATTCCAACAACAGCATATTAAAAGAGCCAATAATACATATTAACTTTACCCATACCATATATATCAATATTCCCTAGAGGATCATCAATCCACCTTCGCAGCTTTCATAAAGACAATGAATTGAAGCGGATCGAGTTTGTATGATGTATAGAGTATTAGCAGGCCCTATCAAAATCTTCAACTTATCATAGGATATAGGACATTAATCTCAAGTTCGCAGTCCTTGGTTATGTGTATTGATTCATTATTAATATCGTACGGTAACTATATATATAGGTGCGAAGCTTAGGAGCGGCGTAATTCTTCTGAGCCGTGCTGGTGGTGTAGATGCAATGCAATGCAAGGTACGCGAATCTATGCGTATAAAAGAAGAGGCGGGCGCGCCGCGCGTGGCTCTCTATATTTTGTTTCGGTTTTCACGTGCGGAGGCTGGTCGATGCTTTGCTTTCGGCGCAAGGTGATCTTGCTTGCTAAGTTCCTGATTAGTGCTTAAATCAGCGATCCTATTATTCAGGTTTGGAGGTTATTACTCTATAAAAAGATCTCTTTGCAAGTAAGGAATAACGGCGCGGGATTTATGAGGTTTCTTACTATGCCGTTGTTGATTGACAAGAAGGTGGGTTTTGGCTACTATGGGATATCATGCTAGGGTTATATATCTTTATAGACTTGCTATGTAACCCAAGAAAGCCTCACGAGTTTCCTCCTAGAATAAAATCTATAACTTGTAGTATCTTCAAGCTCAAGCTATTCAAATTTTTACACCACCACTAGAAAATTATCCATCTTCATAACTTAAACTGGTTTTAGCAAGCTTAATTCATAACCATAGAATGCTTTAAACGGTTTCTTCTAAATTTCTTTCCACTATGTACTTTATAGTAAACAAATCAAGACAGCCACACGTTTTAACTAAAGAGTTCCTTCCACAGAGATCAAACTCCCGCTAATTGAATACCGACTTATCCCTTTAACAAAAAGCGCCTTTCGTACTAGAAACCTCGGACTACGAGACAGATTTAAGAAGCTCAGCTCCGTCCAACGTCACAACCCAGCCATTAGTAACACCAAACACAGAGAAAAGCCGTCCGTTACGATTCCATTAATTACAGCAATACCTACATCCAGGCTACCTAGTCATAAAGCATGTAAACATCTATCTATCCCCGAGAAGAAGAACGCAACCATCCGAACCGATTTCCGTCTCCCGTCACATTCGCAGGAATTTCACAGGCTCATGAGGTATAGTACCGGTATAAACAAGCATCTAGCTTAGCATATGCATGTAATACCAAGATAAGTAAGTACTCGTGGGTAATTTCCCTCTTATGCGTTAGCTTCCTAGTATCATATTATAATTAGTACTAGCCTAGCAGAAGAAAACCAAGACTCTGACTTACTCTAGAGATTTCCTCCCCCCCGCGCCCCACTATCTATATAATATACTCCGTACTATCACACTCCTGTCCCATTAGATCTTATCCCTAGGCCTAAAGCCCTACATATTTAACACCCAGCGTACGACATATATCCATAATCACCCACATAAACCTTCCCTCCTCCCCTCCTCCCTCCTATCCCAACCATCCATCCCCTAATCCTCTAATCCAGCCAACTAAAACAATCAACTAAAAAACCAACCAAAGGGCCGACAAAAGTAGCACCTAGTCCATTACGTCGTACCATACCTTACCTTACCTTACCTAGCTACCATACAATACAATACAATACATAATCCATAATCCATTAATTAAATAAATAAATCAAATCCCATCAAATCAAATCAAAATCCTCGACCCATCGTCGTTCGTAGAGTATACTTGTCTTGTCTAGTACTTGAATCGCGTAGCGTACCTAGGTATTGTATGTATGTACGGAGGAGCATGCATGCTAGAGTGGTGAGAGTGGGGTGGGGTGGGTTGGGTTGAAAGCTGAGTGAGCAGAATAATAGAGCGGAGAGATGGTTATGGTCAGAGTCAAGTCATGTATATATATATTAATTTCTAAATGAAGAAATGTACTTTAAATTGAGGGGTCACCAGGGTGAGACAATCTGTCTGGGACTCTGGGTGAGGGGGTGGATAAAATAAGTGGTCACGTTACAGTGAACATGCATAGGTGGATACATATCACAAGGAATTAAGGATTGAACATCAAGTATCTTTGAGTATTCTTTTATTGTATTCCTATCCGTACAGCTCGAACCGAAACAGCCCGCTGAATCAATCCCATTCCTAGCCTAGTGATACAAGAAGACGCCGAATCGCTCATTCGCTACAAGACCGCTCGTTATACATAATCGTTACGGAGTAATGTAAAGAGGAAAGAAGAGAAGGCGCTGCACAGCACAGCCTGATTGAAAAGACCCCGCGGCCCCCAAAACGCCGATGCAAAGGAAAGTGCGGTTGTACTTCGTATTTGGGCAGTGTGTCGTGCTGTCGTGCTATGGAAGACGCAACGCAACACAACGCGATGTGGGTCAGACAGCCCGCCACAAGATAATGTTGCGTCCGCATCCTGCCAACCCGTTGAAGTATCAAGCCTTTCGAATCCCCTGACATCATTGAAGCACCAGGAAAGGCGGAGATGTGGAGGCCCACTAATAGAAGGGGGGTTGTGATGTTGTGGCGGCCTGTGAGTGGTGATGGGCTTGTGTGGCTTGCATGTTCGAACCTCGGTGCGAGGAGCATGTGGGTATCCATGTTGAAAAGTGGTGGTGTTGTGGTGTTGTGGGGATGGCGGTTGAATTGGTGGGGAGAAGATGTTTTGGGGTATCGTATCGTATCGTATCGTATCGTGAATGAATGAACCATGGCGGGGTGAAGTGTTGTTATTTTGAGGTGGGTGGTGGAGTTGTGTTCGATCTGAGGATGTCGTTGTAGATTCTCTGAATGCCATCGTGGACTCGTCTCTGCATCATCGTCGTAATTTTGTAGTTCCAGCTTCCCAACCCATTGCCATTCGTTCCCGTCTTTTTTTTTCTTTTTTGTAGATTCCGTCGTCATGATATCAGTTCTGCATTCTCGAAGTCTGCTTGCTGCACCCTCATTTGTACCCCACCATCCTGGCACACCTATCGCAATAATAAAGATTATGCCCAAACCGCACCATGCCACTCGCACTCGCATCATCAGTGCTGACTCGTCCCAGGTCCCCATGCCCTCCCCTGGCAGTAGCCACCGTCTCCACACACTTGGCACATCGTGAACAGCGGAGGGTTTCGACGCGAGGGACCGAGCAATCCATCGAGTAGCGTTGCGAGGTGTCGGTGGAGTAGGAGGAGGATGCGGAAGATGAGGACGAGGTGGATGAGGCGGAAGACATTGATGATCGTTGGGTGTGGTTTTGTGTTTGGAGTTGTGGACGGTGTAAGCGTGAAGGGGAGGAAGGTTGAAGGTAACTATGGCTCATCCTAGCGATGGAGATGTGTTGTGTGTATTATATTGTTTTGTGGTGGGCAGCGTTGTGCAGCGTTGTGCAGCGTTGTGGCTGATTGAGGGTTTTGATACCGATCTCAAAAGAGACCAAGAATTGAATTGGTAAAGTAGAATTGAGGTAAAGGGGAGGGAAAGAAGGCCTCGACGAGAGGGTGCTTGGGGACCAAATAAGGGTCCTGGAAGATGGGAATCAGGGAATGCGGTATGCTGCAAGAGGCAAGATCAGGCGGTGTTCCCGGTCGGTCAAGATAAACTCCGATGGGCTGGAGCTGGCTGGTCGGTACAGAGTACGGAGGGGAGGGTATAAGTACTCGGTAGAAATTCGATCGAGATGACGAGTCGATGGTGGGATGGATGAAAAGCGTAAAGATCACCAATCTTACTGATCTAATGGTATAAACGCGTAGAACGATATTGATATAGTAATTGTAAGGCTGTAATGGTATTTTGGTGATGCGGTGAAGTGGCAGTGAAAGGCGTTGGGTTACTTCGTACAATCGGTTAGGTATAGGTGTTACTTTCTGTATTAAATGCAGATATAACTATAAAAAGAATCCGATTCGAATAATTGCTTGTGATAAGACAAGGAAACAAGCGTCGTTATATATTCATCGGTCGCTAACTGAACGCCGCGCACTCCGGCCCAAGCCACGATGAAAACAGTCACTGCGGTGATAGAGTAGCAACTCGAAACACGCTGCCCCGCTCTCCGGAGTACCACCAGTACCAAAAATCCTTTTAGCTCCAACGCTCCAACGCTCCAACGCTCCAACGCTCCAACAGACAGGCAGGGACAGGCAGGGACAGGCAGGGACATCCCACCCACCATCCCATCATCCCATCATCCCATGATTCCCATGATTTTTACCCATGCCTCCAATCGACTCCCAGTCTCCCACCCAGCCAGGCCCAGATTTCTTGATGATTTCATAAATACCCCCATCACGGATTCACGGTCAAGTCAAGTCGAGTTTAAGGTCGAGTCTATCCATAACGGCTCCTTGCTCGTGCACGCATTGACACAACTCTATTTCATACCTTTTCCCATTACGGAGTACTCTAGAGAAACTCAGCTGGTGCAGTTCTATCTATGCCGGCTCCATACTCGCGCACGCATTAAAGCAAAGTCTATTCCATATATTTCCATCAACTCAGCTGGTGCAGTTCATCTATAACATCAAGCAAACTCTATTTCATATCTTTCCATCAACTCAGCTGGTACAGTTCATCTATAACATCAAGCAAACTCTATTTCATGTCTCTTCCATTAGCTCGGTGTATTTAAAATGGCCGGACCCCGGGCCTCTTTACTTTTCACGATGCCTTCACTTTATTTTACTGCCGAACTAATTCAACACCAACCTATCCCTACTTGTAGGGTACACAGTTTCGCTTATGCACGGCATCTGGTTGGTCCAGGCAGCTAAAGTGGTAAAGTGGAGTGCGTTAAATGGGGACATTAATATCCTAGAGCTCCATATATACTAAATTACCCAATCCGCCTGATGGAATAGCCTGAAGCGGGTGGGATTAATATCTACGGTATAGTTACTTTGTATATCTACAGTAAGTATAAGTAGCTTTTCGATACGGAGTATCGATCGAAGTGGGGAAGAAACCTTGCTCAGATCGCGACGATCTTCGGATAGCCGGCCATAGTCTATACAGTAGAGTTTACTTCAAAGCATACCCCGTATCTTTCCGTACTTAACTCCCTACCTATTTACCTTCGCGGGCACGTCCACTTACCTAGGGTTGGGTTAGGCTCAATTTAAAGTTGCTTGTGTGCTGAACCTACCTAGGCTAGCTGAGCCCGCAAGAAAAGCCCAACTCGCGTTCGCGTATCAGGCTTTCTCGCTACCTTGTACGCGCAAGATTAATTGTGGAATTACCCGCAAAGGTAGGTAAATTCGAGTTAACACGAAGGATCCGGTCCACCGGATCTTCGCGAATGAACCGCGCCGCGTATCAGGACATAGCATGATAACCCTAACACGCATTCATGCTGCGGTTGAACTTTAGCCAGACTGCACTTAACTTGGCTGCCTGCGGTGAAAAGATACCGTACCTAATAATAGTGGAGTAAGGGGTCGTGTTTTTTAATTGGGACATCGTATGTTGCCGGTACGATATCGTAAACTGCAGTGTTTACTCCGCATTTCAATACGAACCATACGATCGTATGCTGCAAGTTACTCCGTATTCATGGCCTTGCTCTGAGAGAGCGCCGACGATTACTGTACTTGTAGCTGAATACGGAGTACAGTAAGCTGCGACTTCTATACCTATGCGAGAAGGCCGCTCATCATCCCGGTAGCCGTCTCACCAAACATTTCTTACATCTTATCTTACTCGCTGAATCCATATAACCAAGTACTATGCACAATTCATCTCTTTATTTCTTATACATTATAGAAGTATTCTTTCCAAAAAAGAAGAAGAAAGAAGAAAAGAGAAAAGAGAAAAACCTGAAAATATATACTACCCGTTACACTAAGGCAAGCCATCCAAGCCTAGACTCACGATAGCTTCACTTTATTATGTCATGCAGTAGTACTGACTCGGAATCTCGGACTATAGCTTGATCCTCAAGTCAACTCTGCGGAGTACCAACCTACTTTCAAAGATATCAAAAGTCACAAAGAATCGGCTTTTGACTATTTTAAACCCATCAACACTCTTTCTCATCTCATCTCATACATAGTATCTTATAACCAGCCATCTTCAATTTCCCCTCTTTCCGTACGTACGTACGCACACACACACGCACGTCCTTCCAAGCCTTCCGTTCCCAACCTAAATCCCCAACTCCACGCCGAGAAACCCGACCCGATCCGCGACCTCCGGATTTCCATTCTCCATTCTCCATCCTCCAGATCTGGGGAGAGAAAGAAAAGGAAAGGAAAGTTCCGTCGATCTCACTCCGTAGTAACGCTTGATTTAAATTAATACCGACCCGGCCTGCTCCTCCGTAAAGAATATCAAATACCGGTACCAACCAAAACCGTTTAGAAACTAAGAGTAGTTTGAAAAAAAAGTCTTACCGGAGTTTGGAAATTGTAATCAAGAGGCGCCGAGCGGGAGGCTGAACGGAACGCCCTGCTGCGCATATACTGTATTCATTATTAACGGACGCTATGAAATATTCTTCTCTCAAATCCCCTCGAAATTTTCTTTCTTGAATCCTCTATTATATACTGTGATCCCTCAAAATACCCAAATACCCAAATACATACTCCGGAAAATATACTTCATACAACCAATCTCCTACACACCACCTATTATATCACATCCTATCACCGGTTCTAAACCCAACTAAGAAGCTAATCATTTACAAGTATATAGTATTACTACTAATATACCCACAATATATACTCCGTACACTTATACAAACCCCAGTCTATTTTCAGTAACTGAGTAAGTAGGTTGACTGCCAGCGCGCGGTTCTAAGAGCTAAATAGTACCAGGCACTAAGTAACCTTCATAGTACAGTACGTACCGAACGAGCTTGATATAAGTAAGTAAGGTAGGTATAAGTCAGGGAGGACCAGAACCCTTCTAGATCCCGCCCGCTAGTGTGCATATGCCGATGAGATGAGATGAGGTCGGTAGGTACCGAGCCTAGATTTCTGTATAGTACAGTATGCTAGATAGAGAAATAATTACAGCGGACTATTTCAGTCTGGGGTATCCGTGCTATAGAAAGGAGGGAGGTTTACTCCGTACAGGGCATTTGTAGATTCTTGGATAGGAGGGGAGGGGAAACGAATCAGGAGGTACTCTGTAAGATATCTATCGAGTTGGAGTAACATAATAGTGTACAGTACAGCGGTGAAGTATTCACAGTATCACATCCACATCACACGAAGCCAAAAGTGCCAAACAAAAAAATATACCCTTCCTTGCAAAGTCCAATCCTTACTCTTAATTAGCCTATTGCGAGCGCCGGAGGGCCAAAGGAGCTAACCACTTCCGGGCTACAGGACGCATATACCTCGTCGTATTTTAGGAACCGCCGGCCGTTATTAAAGCAAGCAAAGTAATTTCATTTACCCAAACAAGCTAAATTAGAGATCGCTACAGGGGAGGGGGGCATTCTTTAGCTTCACCGCTGTACATCCGTAGTATAGTATAGTCGGCGTATTACCGTATAAGCATAAGCATAAGCATATGCATATGCAGAGTGACGAAGGACAATTGAGGCTCTCTCATAAATTACCTCTACAGGGCGCGTTTAGGCGAGGCAAGGCGAAGCGAGAACAAACGAATTAACTAACTAGGACAGGGGTCAAGCAAAAGCCGGTTGAATATGCATGGTGAGGTGATTAAAGGTCTAGACCCTTCGCAGGCCTGTGGGTGAGTGTGTTCAGTGGGCGAGGGATGCTTGGATACCTTACCTACCCATAGGAGGATGGAGAGCGAGAGCAATGAATGCGCGCAGTGATGTTGAAGTCTGCATAATGACGATGCTACAGGGCCTGCGAAATCTAGAACATGATGGATGGCAATGTTTAATATCTTCATTCGGGGGTATGTACAACCCATACCTATAATTCGATATGTATACAATGCTCACTCCACTACCATTTCCACTTCCACTCCCGCTTCCTCACTTCCATCTCGCCAGGAAATCCAAACACTCCTAATCACCCCGCCCTCCAAGTTTGCTCCCCACTCCACGACCAAGTAAACGAATTTTCAGGGGAATCAAGTTAACAAAAAAAAAGTCTGTGTGTTAAAAGGTCGTAATTCGTGTCGAGCAAAGAGCAATTTGTACTATCTGATCTGTCTGTACTGAATGCGTGGTCCTAGCCCTCGCTGGTAAAATAATGGTTACGCGAAGAGAATTCTCAGGCCCGTGGACAGGTTCGCTGCCGCTCAATTAAACTGCTATAATTATCAAGAAGTTGCATGTACCACAAAGGAGATTTACATGACAACACAACACCCGCACCCTCCCTTCTTTTGGTCTTCAGGTGTTCAG
>QGML01000237.1:0-22333 GCA_007825375.1 Lachnellula willkommii | reverse complement strand
CAGAACACCAACCCCAGAAGCGGAAGAAGAATCAGATTCCGAACCCGAAGAAACAACAACCAAACAATCAGCCCTCCCACCCCCTATACAGACCCAGAAATCCACCACCAAGCACCTAGCAAAAGCAAAAGCCGCCTCCCAAGCCGCCACCCTCCGTGCCCAAAAAATAGCAACAGCAGACCTATCCCTCGCCGACCTCGATTCCCTCCTCCCATCATCCCGCAGCACCAACAAAGCCAAGAAGACCATTTTCAAAGATACCGACGACGATGCAAATGATTTCGGCGAGTCGTCTCACATGACAGCAGCCGAAGCAGCATCCAAAGCCACACGCAAAAAGTCCCTAAAATTCTACACGTCGCAAATAGCACAGAAAGCCAACAAACGCACCGCAGGCGGCAGAGATGCAGGCGGCGATGCAGATCTACCCTACAAAGAGCGGCTCCGGGACCGCGTTGCGCGACTAAACGCCGAAGCCGAGAAGCGCGGGAAGAAACTCGATGCTTACGGACGGGGTGCGGAACTGGGTGGTGAGAGTGGCGACGAAGATGACAATGCAGGGGAAAGAGAAGTAGCAAGGGAAGTTAGACAGGAAGGCGAAGACGAGTATTACGACCTGGTAAATGCATCTTCCAAAGCCAAGAGAGAGCAAAAAGCCACCCTGCTCTCCGCCGTCCAAGCCGCCAAGGAACAAAACGCCATCCTGCGCGTCGAAGAAGGCACGCTGGACGAAGATGGCAAGAGGGCTATCGGGTACGTGATTGAGAAGAACAAAGGCCTGGCCCCGAAACGGAAGAAGGATGTGCGGAATGCGCGGGTGAAGAAGCGGAAGAAGTACGAGGAGAAGAAGAAGAAGCTAGGCAGTATGAAAGCTGTTTATAAGGGGGGTGAGGAAAGGGGTGGGTATGCTGGGGAGAAGACGGGTATCAAGAGTGGGTTGGTTAAGAGTGTTAAGTTGTGAAGGCGGAATAGCGGTCAAGCTTGATGTTAAGAGGGAATGAAGGGGTTTTGCAAGCTTTAAATGTTTTCGGGTTGCATAAGACATTAACAGAACTGCTAAAGGTTAACTCCTATAGTATTTTACGGCCTTCCTTATAAGAGATCGCTAATTATAAACCGCTAGGCATAAAAGCGGACTTATTCTCATCGACTTCAACGTGATATTATCAATTTATGACTACCTAGTAGACAGTGGCTTAAGCTACCTAAAGTCCTAGAGACCTCCCTAAGGGTATAAGGTCGAGGTCATGCTAAGTATAGAGAAACTTTTACATATAAAGTATTTTTAATAAAAGAAGCTAAAACTATAAGAGGAAGAAGGATACTCCTATAAATAGTCCCCAGCCTCTAATCTTATAATATTTTACTGATCTTCTAACTTTAGCATAAAATATATCTTCTACGGTCCTTATTCTAGGCAGAAGTCTATTATTCGCACTGGATATACATACAGCTATAGGGAAAATGCACATTAGTGTTAACTTTGCCAGATTCGACACAGCAGCTACCTGTTCCCATCCTGTTTAACACACGCATCTAGACTCAAAGTATCGAGAGCCGCAAGGTCACGCAGAACCGGATTCCGGAAGACATCCCGCACCGTAAGAACCACTCCATCCCGGCGCGCCAGACCAACCAGTCGCATAACGCCAATCGAATCGCCCCCGACGCCAAAGAAGCTATCGTCAATGCTGATACCGACCGGGTCGATACCGAGGACTTCTGCCCAGATCCCCTGTATAAGCCGCTCCATCTCGGATCGCGGTCCCCGTCTCTCCCCATCCGTTCGGCTCAGCGCTGCAATGTCTTTTACTGTGAGCGAAGCGCCGAGAGCGCGGAGTGCGCGGCGGTCGGTTTTACCCGTTGCCGTGAGAGGGATTCGCGGGAGAGGGATGAAGAGCGTGGGGATCATGAACCGGGGCAAGGACGCCGCGAGCCGATCGAGTATGTCTGGACTGGCTTGCCGGACTCTAGTACCACGCCCTTCTTCGTCGAAGATATCTTTAGCATTGTCAGGGCCAGGGGCGATAAATGCAGCGAGTACGGTGCTTTGAACGCCCGCTGGACAGATGGATTCAACAACAGCCTGCGAATTTGCTACGCTCTTGTCGGCTTCAATAGCTCGTTGCACGTGGAACTCGACTTCATCTAGTTCAATACGCTGACCGCGAAGTTTAACCTGCGTATCCTTGCGTCCGATGAAAAGAAGTGACCCGTCTTCAGCATATCGCACCAGGTCCCCCGTTCGATATAGTCGCCCGTGGCGACCTGATTGTTTGCTGGAAGCGCTGCACAGGAGCCACGGCGGGTCTTGGATGAACGCCGCAGCTGTTCTCTGAGGGTCGTCGAGATACCCCTGACCTACAAGCGGCCCTTCAATCCACAGCTCACCGATAGCCCCAATTGCTGCCAACATATGGGGATTGTCCGCTTCTACAATCCAGGTACAAACCCCGACTCCGCGCCCAAGTCCCACTCCACGACCAGGTCCAGCATTCTGGCCATCGACCCCCTCGCGTGCATCTGAGAGTTCTAGTATCATGCTCGTTGGCGTGCACTCTGCGGGTCCATAGACATTTAGCACTTTCGTATGATCTCCAACCAGCTGTATATCGGTTGGGAGGACCACTTCGCCGCCTAACAATAGCGTAGATAAACTCGCAACGCCCAGTTTAGGGATATGGCGAGCAAACGAAGGTGTCAAATCCACGACTGTAATCTTGTTTTTCTCCACATATCCACAGATATCGTCCTCACGCTCCGCCGCAGACGGGATACACAGACACCCACCTGACGTCAACGTCTTAAGTAGATTGAGACACGCAACATCGAATGCATAGGAAGCAAAGTCGAGCACTCGGGAACGCTTTCCAAAGCCGAGAGCATGTCCTTGATGAGCAATGGCGGAGCAGAAATTCTGATGACTGATTACGATGCCTTTGGGAACTCCTGTACTGCCCGAGGTAAACACAATATACAAAACGTCGGAGGGCTTGACATGAGGTAATCGAGGATTGCGCTCAGAATCACAGTCTTTTCCAAGGGCTATTGGCGCTGGGGGTTGATCTGCACCTACAACGAGTACTTCGCCGTGTCCGAGCCGACTTGCCAAGTTCTCGTTTGCTACCGACGAGATGATCACTGTTGCTTTGACACGCGTCGTCATGGATCGTACTCGCTCTTCCGGCTGCGTCGCAGTATCTATCATCACAAACGCTGCACCGGATTTCATCACCGCAAACGCGGCGACTGGCATCCACATTGACTTCTCGAAGCATAGCGGCACAATATCTCCTGGTCCAATCTTCTTGCCGACTAGTTGGTGCGACAAAGCAGTAGAGAGCTCATTCAGTTCTACATATGTTAAATCCCCATCCCAGGCACTAATGGCCGGGGCTGATGGCTGCTCAAGGACTCGTTGCAGAATCCAATCATGCACACATGCAGGTTTTGGCTCTGGCACAATTGCATTCCAGGTCCAAATGTCGGCAATGTCTTGTGGACTTATCACAGATATATCCCGTGTTTTTCGCTCTCTAGAGCTCATGTCAGACAGCTGGTGAAGAACGTGCTCGAGTTGGCGGCTGATTCGCGAGACTTGCAATTCCCCAACGACATCGGAGTCAAAATTAAAAGACATGTCGGCCCCATTGGTCTGAAGCTCACACACAACTACCAGGGGATATGTATCAAAGTCCAGTCGCTCTTCCTCGGAAATCTCGCATCCAAATTTGTTGTTCTCTTGGGAGTTGTTAGATACCTGAAACACATGCAAGAGCGTTTGGACGTCGCTGCCGACGGCTGTTTCATCGTTTAAGCAGCGAATCCTCTGCAAGCCTGTATTCTCAAATGGGACCATTTCCGTAGCCTGGCGCTGTACTTCCTGGAGTAGCTTTTTGGTGCTGCTGTTCCCATCCACCGAAATTCGCAACGGCACTATTGAACAGCTTTCAGTTGTTGCTCCGAAGAGTGCCTCATCTGAGCCCATAACTCGGGAAATCACAATGGATAACGCGGCCCTGAGCACTGTCGTGGCCGCAAACTCGTCGTTGCTTAACTTCAGCCCTTGCGCGACTTCTTTCACTCGACGAGCAATTCGAGGATGAATTTTAGCAGCTTTGAGAGGAGGAAAATGAGTTCCTTGAACGTTGGAAAACTGGCGCTGCCAAAATTCATTTGTTGAAGTCTCGTCTGTACCCACAGTGTGCTTGAAGAAGCCGCTAAAAAGCGAATCCGAGACGAGCGCGTCGCCGAGGACACTCATGTTATTCTGCGCTGTACCTGCAAGGTGCTCTGCTGACAGTCGAGGATTAGATATTGTCATGAGGTACTCAATCGCTTTGCTTAGGGTATTGCAGGCATCCCGAGCAAGCTTTCGACTGATATATGGCTCTCGGAATTCAACAGTAACATCCATGTAGTCTCCATCAATGCTGACATTGAGACTCAAGTCAAACTACCCTCTGTTAGCCTTGATTGCGGTACGTAAACAATATGGTGCGTTCCATACCTCGTGATGGTCATCGCTATCGTAAGAGTTGAAGGAAAGACTTCTTTTCTCACTACTATTGAACTTGTCGGCTTCCTGGATTGATAATGATGTATTGAACAGCCGTTGCTTCGGAATACCTAGTTGATGTTGGATATCTGCGATTGAAACGTGCTGTATAGTGAGATGCTCTATAGAACTTTTTAAAGTTCTCTCCAATACTTGCATTGCCGGAGCTCGCAAGTCCACTCGACTGATCAGTAGATTGACCAAAGGACCAACCATAACGTCGATTTGATCTAGTGGAGAATCTCTTCCCGAAGCCATATATCCAAAACATACCTCACGCATCCCGGTAAATTGCGATAGAACCATGGCCCAGGCCGTTTGAAGAAAAGCAGAGCGGGTAACTTCTGTAGTCTTGCAGAAGTTTGTGATGCCCGATGTCAAGCCATTCGTGATGTGGAATTCTCTAGAGCTCGTATAGTCCGTTTTGTCATCAAATGTTCGAGATGCCGGGAAAAGGCAGGGCTCTAAGCCATCAAGTAACTTCCCCCATGATGCAATATTCTGAGCCCGGGGTATGCTATTAATGTGTTTAATCATCGCACTGAAGGGGGGAGCAGGAGGCAAGTCACTGCCATCGTATTCAGCAGCCAAGTCTCTGATTAGAATAGACATAGAAGCTGCATCGACAAGTGCATGGCTGGCATCTAGCCTGCATGCAAGCTCGCCGGAATCTGACTGGCATAGCGTAAATGCGTGCTGTGGTTCTTTGGCTAAGAACGTTGGCCGTTCCAGGTGGGACAAGAGCGCGACAGGGTTGTCCTTTCCTGCATGTGGATGGATCACGCGAATATTCGACCCAGAGAGTACAATCTGTACAAAGCCGTTGCCATCTGGATGTGAATCGAACACGGTGGATAGTATTGTATGCCGACTGACCACTTTCTTCCACGCTTTTTCAAGCTGGTAAGCACTGGGTATGGTATTCCCATTGGTTGGTGCGCATTGCCAGACTGAATGAGTTGCATATGATGCTACACCCTTTCTAATACTGAGTAAAATACCTTCTTGGAACGGCGAACATGGATATATATCCACTACAGAGCTCGGCGTGATCCCCATATCAGGAATCTGTTCTTTCAGCAGGCTTTCCAACCCGTTATAGGATATGGGAAGGAGAGGGAGATCGCTTAGAGTAAAGCTAGCAGGGGTTTGTAGAAGCTCTTGAGTGGCCAATTTTATGGACTGAACAAACGCCCGAATCCATTGCATTATCCGTTCCCGGTGCTTCATGCTTTTATGAATCTCGAACGTGATAGTAAGAAGTCCATCCTCCACGTGTGCAGTCGTTTCGATCATAGCGAGCCGTTTTGCTGAGCCCGAGACCTCGTATATGTCAAAGTCCCTTCCGGCGAACGATTGACCCAATTTGAATAGTCCTTCTTCATTTTCTAATTGTTGGTATCGCCCGGTAAAGTTGAAACTCAATTCGAAATCGCTGTGTGGTTGGAAAGCTTCGCGGCCTGATTCGCTATAATAACGGCATGCAAAATAGGGTTGTCCTTTCCCGGGTACACTTCTCCTTTTGTCTTTGACAAGGGAAATAGCTTGTATAATAGAGCCCTGGGCGATGATAGGAACAGGGAGAGGATGTAAGGTAGTAAACCACCCGACAGTACCAACCAAATCAAATGGGAGCCTTTCAGATTGTTCCCTCCCGTGGCCTTCAGCCCAGACAACTGGAACAGAACGCTCCGGGAAGGTCTGGGCGAAGGAGTAGATCATTGAGCCGATAATAATGTCGACAGGCTCTGTCTGAAGGCTCTCGTTGCTGTTGCCGCACAAAGCCGAGGTTACAGCGTGATCAAACACTTCGGTATACATCTCGCTGTTGGCGAATGTATTCTCACAAAGTGGTACTCCCCAAAAGCTCATATCTGATTCTGGAACTGCGTATGGAAGCGCGGTGAGGGGCGACATGTTTTGGTATGCCTTGGCTTGGCCTTTACACCACGCTCGAAATGACGCCGTTTGTGGCGAATGAAGCTCGCCAATCCTCACATATTCTTCAATATCATTCCATATGATACGCCATGACACAAGATCAATGACCAAGTGATGTGCTGAGAGCAAGAGAAACTGGTTCTCAGGGAGGAGAAAAAGGTCACCGGCAAAAACAGGACCTTGTTGGATATCTAAATGTTCTTGTCGCCATTGGCTGATTTTGGAGATTTCGGTCCGATTGGCTACACGATGCTCTGCAAATGCAAATGGGAGGGGATCGCTTTCGTCGATAATATTCTGCATCCAGACACCACTCTCGGGGTCTTTCTGGAAGCGGGCTCGAAGCATCGAGTGGCGTTTAACGATAGCTACTAACGCACGATGAAGTGTGGTTCCTGGTGTGGTCCTACTGAGCTCCAATAAAAAACTCTGATTGTAATGGTTGAGACCGTCCGGATGGTCATCAAACCACATTTGTTGCATTGGTGATAAGTTGAAAAACTTTGCAGAGGGTTCATTCTCAGAAAAGAACATTTTCTTATCTTTTCCAGAGCCAAATCGCGAAATGACCCCACAACGAGTAGCGAGCTTTCTAATAGTGCCTGCCGCAAGCACATCGGCGACGGTGAAGGCGATATTGTGGAGCCGGCAGCGAGAAACTAACTGCATCGCCGAGATAGAATCGCCACCGAGCCTCGTAAAAGCTTTATCCACGGAGACCTCTTTAGATGGGACATTGAGAACGGACATCCATACTTGCTGGAGGATGTTTTCCACTTCATTTTGTGGTTCCGTTGAGGCAATGCTGTCGAACTCGTCACGATACTGTAGCCATACGGACTCGCCAATAGTGCGGAGCTGTTGCCGGTCAGTCTTTCCGGTAGCCGTGATCGGGATCTTTTGGATTGGTATAAATGCTGTTGGCACCATGTAGGCCGGCAGTACAGTGGCTAGTCGGTCTGTTAATTCGTACTTCTTCTTCTGCACTTCTGTAGCATGCGACTTTTCTGTCATAGCTTCCACGCAGCTTAGCGCAACAAAAGCCACTAGGGTTGTAGTGTTCGATCCCTTCGGTGGGACTATATCAGCAATTACTTGCGCACTGAAGCCCTTGGAATCCTCGATCGCGTGTTGTACATGATATTCCACTTCTCCGAGTTCGACACGTTGACCCCTAATCTTCACTTGCGTATCCTTACGCCCAATGAACACAAGCGTTCCATCCGCCTTGTTGTAGCGGACAAGGTCTCCTGTACGATAAACCCGTCCTTGGCGGCCTGGGTATTCGTTACTGCCACGCAATAACCATGATGGATTTTCCACAAAAGCTGATTCCGTTTTGTCGGGATCATTTAGGTAACCTTGGCCGACAAGAGGCCCTTCTATCCATAGTTCACCAACGACTCCAATTGGTGCGAGTAGTTCGGAGTTGGTAATATCAACTACCCACGTGCAAATGCCAGCCCCGCGACCAATTCCTTTGTTTTCTGCGTTCGCCTCAGCAAGTGTCGTTGTTGGGGTACACTCTGCAGGACCGTATCCGTTAACTACCCGGGTATGTCCGCCAGCTAAGTAAGCATCGGTAGGTAAAACAGTTTCGCCTCCCATAATCAATGTAGACAGTTTAGATAGTATAGCAGGGCCAAGTATTCGCGCAACTGACGGTGTGAGATCCGCTAATGTAACACTATACCTTTGAAAGCAACCTTCTAAATCATTCTCCCTTTCAATGCCAGAAGGGATGCAAAGGCAACCACCAATACTTAGTGTATTTAACAAATTGGACCATGCTACATCAAACGCATATGATGCGAAATCCAGGACCCGCGAAGTGCTAGAATACCCTAGGGTTTCCCGCTGGTAGGTAATAGCGGTACAAAAATTTCGATGTGTTATAATAACCCCTTTTGGTTTTCCGGTACTACCGGAAGTAAATACAACATAAAGGGCACTAGAGGGTTCCACAACTGGCAATAAAGGAGGGTCAGACGCAGGCTGATGATAGTTGGGACCCACAATCAGTAAATCCTTCGCAGGGCCAGCGAGCCGGCGGGCAATACTCTCGTTTTGTACTGACGAAAGGACCACCGTCCAATTTGCTTGTGACAGCACTGCGCCCAACCGCTCTTCGGGCTGTGTGATGTCTATGGCAACTGACGCTCCACCAGCTTTCATAACAGCAAGTGCAGCAACTGGCATCCACATTGACTTCTCAAAAACCAAGGGTATTATGGCACCAGTCAATGCCTTGTCGACAAGCTGATAAGCTAAGTTGCTCGACAGGTCGTCGAGTTGTCTATGATGAGTTAGAGTCATCCTTTCTGTCAATAACAAGAGCTGAGAGGATGAAAAGTTCTTCGGGAGTCCAAATACAGCAAAACATGGATTAAAACAAAAAAGGCATGTTTACTTGTAGCTCAACTCCCCATCCCATGCACAAATTGCAGGCGCGAACGGGTTCTCAGAAACTCTGCGCGTTATGAGGTCATGCATACACATTTCTGTTGCATCGGGCAGCACAGAGTTCCAGGTCCAAATATCCTCGAGGTCCCACTGGTACTGACTCTCTGATACAACAACTCCGATTTTATCTTTGCGTCGCTTGCTGTCGGATAACTGACCAAGGAGGTATCGAAAGTTCGCAGAGACGAGTTCTATTTGCCGTTTTTCTATTATGCCAGAGTCAAACGCAAGATCCACAGAGACTCCGTTTGACTCGAGCTGGCACTCAACAATGATAGGAAATGTCTCGAAGTGCTGTCTCTGCGTTCCATTATGCGGTGCGCTCAGGAAGGATCCGGATGGTTTATCTGTACCATGTTCAGCTGGCTGGATGACCAGCAGCGTTTGAAAGTTACAAGCAATCTCGGCTTCGTCGCTTATTCGCCGGATTCTGTGAAGTCCTGTCTGTTCGAAAGGAATCATATCTATTGCCTGGCGCTGTATTGCATCTAACAGGTGGTTGACACTGCTATCCCAGTCCAGAGTCACTCGAACTGGAACAGTGGCAATAGTGGGACCCGCTATGCGCTCGATATTGGCCACTGGTGCGTGACGTCCAGTGACCGTCACTCCAAAAAGTGCCTCATTAGACCCCTTACTTTGTGCCATTGCTAGTGACCACGCTGCTCTGATAAACGTAGCCGCTGTGAAGTTACCACGGCACCACACAAGGTCGTGTACGTTGACGCTGATGTGGCAATCCGGGCGAGGGTTGTATTCAGATGTTGTCGACGTAAAGTGAGAAGTCGAGGCTTGTATGTTGAGGAACTGGGCCTTCCAAAAGGCATTTGCAGTCGCTGGGTCTCGATCAATGATGTGTTTGACAAATGCTGTCATAGGTTCCAGGACCTCGTATGCTTTATTGTAGTATATGTCTTCAGCCTGCCTCAAAAGGAGAGGAATCGAATGGCCGTCGTATAAAGCGTGATGGATTTCCCACAAGAGATGACGAGGCGAACCAGAGGCGTCTTCAAAAATAGAGAACCTTGTCAGTGGGGTGCCGAGTCCCATGGCAGACTCATCGGATCCGCGATCGAGTTCGTCGGTGCCAAATTTTGTGCTAAAAGACCATTGAGGCCCTTCCTCTAAGACAGCTTGTACCATGCCATAATGAGGAAGGCTGATGATGCGCGTTCTCAGGATTGAATTCATTGATACAACTTGCTCCCACGCTCGACGAAGCGTCTTTATATTGACTTCTTTGGGAATTTCAAAGATCTTTTTCTCCACGTAGTCTCCTGTATGCTTTGTGGTGAGAGCTAGGAGGCCTTCTTGTAGTGGTGTACAGGGAAAGGCTTCAATGACCTGGGACGCTGGGACGCGGCATAGATGAGCGACATGGGCGAGCACCTCTTCTTTTTTAATAGCAGATCCCAACAAGGAAAACTGGGGGATAGAGAAATCCGTGGTAAAACTTTGGTCCTCCGTGATGTCTCCCATGGTGTCTATTGTTTGGCCGATTCTGTCTATGTTAGCTTCATGCACGACTACAATACTTCGATCTGATGGCACCTACGCTGTAGTTTTGGGTGAGATTGAGCTGTAAAAAGGATCGATGCTCTTGTCACGTAGAGGATCATCTTAAGTAATAAGATAGGTATTCCCAAAACGTACTTATAGGTCAACCAGATCCCGCTTGTCCTCAATTACTACGCATTGAAACATAGTAATACACCATTTGTCCTCATTGGTCTCTAAATTCGGCTTCGTGGAACGCCACGTCGTGCATATTCGTTTAGTTTGGTTGGCGATCCCAGACATTGTGGATGTGGCGCTGATTCCGCCGCTGAAGAGTTTCTAGGTTAGGGAATTGTCAGTTCAAATCCCCGAGCCTAGGAAGAAAGTTGCTCATTTTGCTATGACTGATGACATCTACTCATCGTAAAGATTAGTCTCTGAATAATAGTGTCAATATTCAACTCCTGAGGGCTTTTCCCTAGGAGCTGTCAGCGAACCAGCTCCCTACTACTGCTTGGACGAAAAGACCGAATCCAATCGCGGGCTTGACTTACTAGTAATTATTTGTACTGTTCCTTCTGAAGCTACTTTAGGAATCTCTTAGTAATTCTGCACGACGCCAAAGCTACAGGCCCGCGATTCGGGGAGCACTCCCTCCGTATGGCGGTAAAGTAGTGGGCTGAATTTGTCAACCCGAACAACGAAAAAAGAAATCTTGCAAGCAGTAGAGTACTATCATATCGACCAGATCATCACATGTGCCGGCCAGATCAAATGTGTACGTGTCATCATCGCACGCGCCGACGTGAGATCTGCGTATATGTGTCGTCGATGGTCGTTGATGGCGGGCTGACGCGGGTACAGACTACGGTCATATATTGCATAAATAAGCGTTTTTCCTTATTGTTGGTATCACAGGGTGATCACTTCTCTCTCGTTCTCGTACTAGTACTAGTGTTGCATACGTTGTGTCTGTGGTTTCATTTATGCATTAGGAGGAGTGTTCTAGCTAGGCTATAGCGATAGGGATAACCTTATTGCTGCTTAGTTATGGCACGCTAAGTCACATGACTATATAGTCTCTAAGCATCACCTCTATTTATATATATATCCTAACACTTATATATAGGCGCAAAAATGGTGTGGGGTTCAAAAATCGGCAAAATGCTAAGGAAAAATGCTTATTTAATACATAACTCGGAATCCGGAGGCCTTTTTACGGGATCATTATTTGCTCATTTTCTTTTATGCAATTACAACGCTAGTATACCGTAT
The DNA here is from genome assembly GCA_007825375.1 of Lachnellula willkommii. Taxonomy (NCBI): domain Eukaryota; kingdom Fungi; phylum Ascomycota; class Leotiomycetes; order Helotiales; family Lachnaceae; genus Lachnellula; species Lachnellula willkommii. The sequence continues at coordinate 10,599 of QGML01000237.1, read as the reverse complement.
TGTACCACCGGTACTAGCTGCTTTTTACCAGTAAATATTTCTCCACTTTTGATCGCTTTTGATTGGTGGTTCACGACTTGCAGTGGCTCTGATGCGTGCTTTGGGCTCAACTCGTACCTTACAGTAGGAGCTCTCCGCAAATTGACAAATTTGCGGCAAGTGATTTTGATTTGCGTTACATGCTCTCGAGTCTGCATATTTCCGAGTTGATATGTTTTAAAAAAAAAACATATACTTTGCTCTGTGACAGCAATGAATTATGTCCCTTCTTTCACCTCTCCCTATTATTTTCGATTGATGAGTATTCATTGGTCAGCCTCCTTCTATCACCGATGTCGTATTCATACGCAATATGCCCTATTACTGTCGAAGACGCTTTCGGCCCTGTAGTGGCTAGTTCTTGCCTTGGGGGTTTTGACTTCACCCTTCTCTTCGAAGAGGGTATACTGACTCTTCTTCCCCTGGGGGTTGCGAGTATGTCGTTCTTGTTCGTACGCGTTCATCATCTGATAAAAGGCTTCTAGTTAGCTGGGCACTTTGTCGATTTGCGGTTCTTATTAAGGAGCCTACGAAGGTCCGGTTATCATGGATTTTGGCGTTCAAAATGGCAAGTCGCTGCCATTTTACTTTGAACAAGTCGCTGGTCTTAAGTTAACAAATTCCAACAGCTTCTTTTTTCAGCATACATTATTTTTCAGGTGGCCCTGCTTGCCTTGTGGGGAGTTCACGGGATCCCAAAGACGAGACTCACCATTGCCTGCATTGTTTTGACTTTGACCAGCTACTCCTTTCTAGCCATCGTCTCATATCTTGAACATTCACGCTCATTACGGCCGTCATCATTGCTTTGCATCTATTTCGGATCATCAATTCTTCTGGACCTTGCGCGCACCCGCACTCTGTTCTATATCGAGCACATCCGAATTATTGCCCCGCTTTCTCTGGCTGCGTTCTTCATCAAGCTTCTACTTTTTATTCTTGAAGTCTCTGAAAAACGTCGTCTTATCCGGCCTGAATGGCAAGGAGGGTCTCCCGAAGACACAAGTGGTGTAATCAGCAGAGCTTTATTCCTTTGGTTGAATCCGCTTTTTCTTCGTGGTTTCCGGACGACAATGACCCTAAATACACTCGCTCCTCTTGATCTTGATCTACTTTCTGCATCCAACCCATCCAAACTAATAAGAGCCTGGGAAAAAAGTAAAGTCGCGCCAATTTCTTCCCGTATACCTTGACGTTCAGCCCTAATTATTTTCCCAGGAGACAAATCAAGCACGCATGCCCTTCTCTGGACTTTCTTCGTGCATTACAAGTGGGATTTCTTGGCTGGAGTGGTACCCCGGTTAATGTACACTGGATTCAGTTTCTCACAGCCATTTCTTATCCAACGAGTTCTAGATTTCAGTGCGGAACCCGACGGCCCCAACAAGAGAAACACAGCCTATGGACTAATAGGAGCATATGCGATTGTCTATATTGGGATCTCTGTTCGTTACATATCTACTTATAAGAAATTTTGGGCTGATTTTGATTTCAGTTATCATACACTGTCTATCAACATAAGACATATCGTTTTCTCACATTATTCCGCGGCAGCTTGATTACCCTCATATTTCGCAAGACTCTCCGCGTCGGCTCCTCCGCTGCGAGGTCAACGGATGCAGAAGCAATCACTTTAATGAGTGCCGATATTGATCGTATCGGGTCTAGCCTGACGATGATTCACCAGGCTTATGCTAGCTTTATTGAAATTGGTTTAGCGCTATGGTTTCTATATCGACTGCTTGGAGTTGCGACAATTGCTCCAATTAGCTGGATCGCAGGTATGATCATATTGCCCGCAACTTTCATTTCTGATAGCTCATATCCCGCTAGCGTGTCTGATATTAGGCTTCCATATTGCCACTGTGGCAGGTAATGCTCAAATACCGTGGCTAAAAGCAATTGAAAAGCGCCTAGCGAGTACTGCAAAAGCTTTGGGCGCTATGAAAGGTCTGAAAATGACCGGGTTGGCGGCTATCACCTCTTACAATATTGCAAACCTTAGAGCTTTAGAGATCCGCTCGTCTCGCCGCTATCGCATTTTAAACATCTTTGCATTTATTATAAGTAAGCACTGCAGCCAAACATTCAGCCGCAATGGGCAACAAATTCGGACTGGTTATTCAAACTGACCAATCGATAATAGATTTTGGATCATATATCTTGGCTTCAGTATGGGGGTTTGCAGTATTTTCCCTACTTGCCAAATCGAATAACGCAGGGGGAACCTTGACCGAAAGTATTGCCTTTTCAGCATTCAGTCTGTTTGAATTGCTGGAAGCGCCCGTTAGAAACGCTATTGGTAGCTTCGAAAACGCCCAGACAGTCTTGAACTCATTCCGGCGAATTCAAGAGTATCTGTTATCCGCGGAACAAGTTGATTACAGAATTACCCCTGGCCGCGAAGCGCTCCCGTTGTCTTTAAGTCCTTCCTGCTCGCAAGATATCACAGAGAGGAAAAGTGCCGAAGATTCGCCTCCCCACACAGGAAATTTCAACTTTGCAGTGATAGCTCAAGATGCATCAACGAGATATACCACTAGAGGTGACCCCGTTCTCAAAGACTTGAACTTCAGCATTCCACAAAAGAAGACTACAATAATCTTTGGACCGGTCGGGTCTGGCAAATCGAGTCTTCTCAAGCTCTTGCTGGGAGAGATGCCAATTACATCGGGCTCTGTCTCAACAAGCTTTACCAGAGCCGCGTACTGCTCACAATCGCCGTGGATCACCTGGGGCACCGTTAAAAGCAATATTATTGGCATGTCAAGTTGGGACGAGTTGTGGTATCGGAATGTTGTTCGTGTCTGCGCCCTCTCTAAAGATTTTGAAACCCTGATGCATGGCGACCAAACCAACACGGGTAGCGAAGGATGTCGACTAAGTGGTGGGCAGAAAATGCGCCTGGTGAGTGACTATATTTCCCCCCGGAGTCTCTTAATATTAATCGATAATGTGCAGTCATTGGCTCGTGCACTGTATTCTAAGAATCCTATCGTGGTTCTAGATGATGTATTGACCGGACTCGATCGAGCGACAGAGCAACACATTCTTGATGAGGTCTTTGGGCCCAATGGTTTATTAGGACAACTGGAATCTACCGTTATTATGGCTACAAGCTCAGGTAAGGGTCCTTATATAGCATCTGCTGGTATTGTATTGAACTTTGAACAGCAAACCACTTGAGATTCGCGGATCAGTTCATCTTTCTCGACGGAAATGGGCGAGTTTCCCAAAAAGAAACCCCTGAAAGCGTCTCTAAGGGTACGAACGAGGTTCAAAATCTTGCGACCTTATCCCCAAGACTATTTCGACCTCCGTTTGAGCATGAACAGCCCGGGCTGCATGAGCTTGGAAATTTTGAGGATCCAGAGCCAGACGCAAGCCGTCGTACTGGTGATGTGAAAAACTATCCCTACTATGCACGTATTGCAGGATGGTCGACCATCTCATTTTATCTCTTTGCCTGTGTTATCTTTGTATTCGGCATCAATTTTCGTTGTAAGTTCTTTAAAGTGTCATCCCTTGATACAAGCTGCTAGACGAAGCTCTGTTGACTATTTCAGCTGTCTGGTTACAATTGTGGACAAATGCGAACGCATTCAACCCTAATGAGCATATTGGGTACTGGCTAGGCGTCTTTGGCTCGATCGGGGCCATAACACTACTTGGCTGCGGTACCGCAGAATGGTAAATATAGCCTCCCAAGCTATCGTGAAATAGACTAATATCAGGGAAGGATTTTTAACCTAGTGATACTTCCCAGAACATCAAAGAAGTTTCATGAGCTTTTATTAACTACAACTATGCGGTATTTTATGCGTTCAGGGATGGTAGTTTGAGCTGAGAACTTCTATAGGGCGCCTATGTCCTTCCTCACATCAACTGACGCCGGGATAACTATTAACAGGTTCGTATTTTGCATCTAGCTATATAGCATATAATGAGAGACAAGGATTAATATCAATTAGATTCAGCCAAGATCTCGAACTTATTGACAATGACCTGCCAATGGCTATTACTCAAACAATCTTCGAGTTTCTATCAGCTATATTCACGGCAATCCTTGTTTTCATTGGCTCAGGTTACGTCGCTGCTACAGCCCCTCTCTGCATACTAGCACTTTTTGTAATTCAGTTCTACTACCTGAGAACATCGCGGCAGCTCAGGCTTCTCGACATTGAAGCAAAAGCGCCTCTCTTCTCACAGTTCCTAGAAACAATCAGCGGCACATCAAGTATTCGAGCCTATGGATGGACCGAAGACTACATACAAAGAAATTGCCAGGCGCTGAATACATCGCAGAAACCGTATTACTTACTTTGGTGTATCCAGCGATGGCTGACACTGGTCCTGGATCAATTGAACGCCGGAATAGCCATCTTGCTTGTCTCACTTGCGACGAATCTTCCAACTGGCTCAACTACCTTCTTAGGGACCGCGCTTTTCAATGTCGTTATATTCAGCGCAACACTCCAGACCTTCGTTACCCAGTGGACGGAAGTAGAGACGGCACTGGGTGCAATTAGCAGGATTCGCTCATACGTAAACACAGTTCAGGACGAGAACCTGGCGAACGAGGTAGACACTGTTCCTACAGACTGGCCAGCACATGGTGCCGTCACGTTGAAAGATCTGTCGGCTTCGTACGAGTCGTCTGCGTTGCCAGTTCTCAGAGAAATTTCACTTTCTGTAAATGCTGGGGAAAAGGTGGCTATCTGCGGCCGAACGGGGAGGTAGGGTTTCTGCTGCTACCTACAACTTGAATGACCAAGGCTTACGAACTACTAGCGGCAAATCATCATTGATTGCTGCTCTGCTCCGCGCAGTGGAGATTGACTCTGGTACTATATCTATAGATGGCATTGATATCAGCACTATACCACGAGATGAAGTACGGAGACGCATTAACACGCTCTCGCAAGATCCCTTTTTCCTACCCGGTAGCGTGCGGGAAAACCTGGATCCTCTACAAACGGCGAGCGATGACCGTCTGATAGAGGCGTTGCGCGTCGTGTGTATATGGGACTTCCTCCATTCCCGTGGTGGGCTTGATGGTGATATGAGAGAAGATCAACTATCCCAAGGACAACGAAAGCTATTCTGTCTTGCGCGAGCTGTTGTCAGGCCAGGAAAGATACTTATTATGGATGAGCCGATGAGTGGTGTGGATTCCGAGACCGAGGAATTCATGCAGAAGGTTATTCGCAACGAATTTCGAGATTGTACGGTTATTGAAATTGTGCATAAGTTATATACTGTTCTTGATTACGATAGGGTCGTATTGCTGGACGAAGGGCGGATTATTAAGGAAGGTGTGCCGGGAGAATTAGCTACGAGATCGACATCAGCGTTTTATACACAGTAATTCGCTTCAAGAAGTCTTGCAGTTGGTAAAAACACATTGTCAGGCGCGCTCTGTTTATCCTTTTTATATATATCTCCAATCTTATATGCGAAATAACTAACTTGTGATATATATATATTTTTTTTTGGATTCCAATACTCTTTTTAGGTGCTACTTGCCCTATGTAGAGGTCGTCTAATTTATAGTTTAAGCTTCAGGTATATCCTCAAATCCCGGCCCTATCCTTCTTAGGTGTGAAGAGCAATAGTGCCCACATATAATGCTAGCATAGAAGTGAAATAAAAAATAAACGCCTGTGAGATAACCCTCTACACTTCCTATATCGTTCTGCTTAATGTGAAAGAGAGCCAAAAAAGGGACTCCCTAGCGTAGTGTTTCCAAGAAGCCTATGCTCCCACATGTTAACTCTAATAGTGTCTATACCCTTTCCGCCTAGTATTCTACCTGAATATGAAGCTTTCTTGTAAGCAGGACATAATTGCCTATAGCTATTATACCCCTCTACTTCTAACCTCTTAACTTACTACTTAGCAGTAGTAGTAGTGAGGTTTAGGCCTGGCCTAGGCTACGCTATCTAGCTATAAGGGTTAGGCAGAGAGTGTACCCCTGTATCTTACTCCCTCTAGGTGCCCTAGCGTAGAAAACCTTCCTCTATATACCCCTAGTTCCTAGCGTAGTAGTACTATAGCGGGCTCTACCCTGACCCCAAGTGTATATCCTCTATATAGGGCTTCTATGGAGGCCCTAGCAATGCTCCTGCAGAAGCGTCGGGGATACGAGATCTATAGCTATTCCCTTTATATTTAACGCGTCGTGAGAGGTTATAATGTCGTATATAGAAGGTGATCGATAGTATAAGTTATGCTCCGATAAGTAGAAGGGGCATAAATCCTCCTACCCTAGGTAGTCCTTTATACGCGTAGATTCGAATCGATATAAGGGTATCACGAGCAAGTCGCGCGGGCGAATCGCGCGACTCGCGATTTTATCATCGAATCTACGCTTGAGAGGTCTGCTAGAAGCCTCTAATTAATCGTTTTATTATATATTAAGAGGAAGCTGCGCGCGTGACGTGTCTCGATGTCGACTAACTTAATTTTGGCTCTAGGAGAGTATTGCGAGCGCTTGGCGCAAGCTCACTCCTTAGGACAAGCATAAGAATACTCGTCCACAGGTTCGTAGAGGGCACCGCGTACAGGTGTTAAGTCTTCGCCCTCCCTAACTTGTGATATAGAATCCTACTTATAAGGTATAGACACTTAGAACTTAGAATAGACCAATCTTTAACTCTTAGCTTCTAGGTTTACTTGAGACTAAGATTCCTTAGCTTTATATATAACCGTTGACGATTTCTCGGTTAGAGGTAATGCTATTAACCGTTATAGAACAGCGTACTTGGATCGCCTTCTATTTATACTATTCTCTATACTAACTCTATTTATAATATCCTAGATAGTATAAAATATTAAAATCAACTATAATAATTACTAGATAAAATATCCACCTATAGAAGCTCTAGATATCACCTAGGCATCTAGCTCCTAGGCCTATTTATATTATGCTAGGTAGCGTGAGATATTAAAAGTCGGGCCTACGAGTACTAAATACCTCGAGGCGGATAGGAAAACCGGCATCGATTTACAATGTGCCATGCGGCGTGAGACATTAAAAATCAACTATGCCGGGTGGGATATCTACCCAGATAGGTTCTGGGTACTACCCAGGTGCTCAGCTCTCAGGCCCGTTTATAATGTTCCAGGTGGCATGAGACATTAAAAGTCAATTATAGTGCATTGGTGGATGTCACAAGGGAGGCCCGGCGAATGCTCTTAGATGTTTAGGATGCAGAAATCAATTTCAAGAATAATTATCCACTCAAGAACAGTTACCAAACGCACTTTGACAGCCATTCACCGAAGAGCAATAATCAGAGGTCTGACCACACCATGAATGAGAGCTGCAACAATCACCCCAAGGCGAGCCTAGGCAGAATGTTCCAGACCCCCCACAACTCCCATCGATGCTCATCTTCAAATTATCACCACAGAGCCCAACTGCGGGATTACAGCCCTTCTCTACTGAACAGTAGTCGGAAGTGGACCCGCACCAACCGTGTTGGGAGCAACAGTTTCCAAACGTGCTTCCCTTGCACGTCTTACCATTCCCACAAGTTCCATCTACGCTGACCGTGGGCCTTCCATTGCCATTGACCAAATCAATACTCCAGATCATGGTTCCACCAAAACAGTGCTGGTCTGCCCATTGTGCCTTTTCAGCTACGGTATCACTGTCATCGTATGAAATCCACTGGTCATCAAAGGTGATTGATTTCTGAAAGATACCTGGAAGGACCTTTGGTGTAAGATGACGCTGGGAAATGATATCCTGGATTTCTTTCAAAGACAGGATACCTGCCTGGCCAGTGCATTGACCAGGACGGCTGAGGCCAGAGTAGGGACAGTTGAGATCTACGCAAGACGTACTAGAAACAGTGGCACCTCGTCCGTAGTATGGGAGCCCAAGATTAAGCTTGTTAGCATCGACACCATCGAACCAAATTGGCAGAAGTGTACTCTCGATATCCGGCAGCGCAGCCTGTGGACGAAGAAGAGCGCCCAATCGTGCTGCTTCCCAAGGGCCATGTAAATCGTAGGCCATGAAGTTGAAAAAGCTCACGTAAGGTTGTAGGGCTATAGGGTCAAAAGCAGCAAGGTAGTTGAAGTCGGTAGGCCTGAGGCTGTCAGCAAGTGTCCGGAATGGACTTCGGGGAGAGTTCAGTATTTCTTACAGTGCAAGACTTATGCCATACTTTGTTCCAAAAGCAGCGCTCATTTCTTTGATAAGAAGAGCCAGATTTGCAGTATCCTCCGGCTTTCCGCCGGAATCTGGCTGAGCTGGAAACTCCCAGTCGAGATCAGCACCTTGAAATCCCCACTTATGCATGAAATCAGTGAGTGAAGAAATGAAAGCTGCTCGAGTTAATGGCGAGGAACTGAGATCGGACCAGGTGGTATGCGTTGGACCAGGGCCGCTGAAGCCCCCACCCCCGATAGAAATCCATGTTTGCAGACGATGTGGTGATGACAGAGAAGTAAATTGGGGGTACAGTAGCAAGTCCATAGGATCTGCAGCAGTAACACTGAATGTGACGGGATCAATCGAAGCAAATGCGAAGTTGAGATGGGTCAGGCCGGTGGTGTTTATCTGGGATGGGTAGACTTGATCACAGGCTCGATTTGCAACATTCCTACACGCAGATGTTGATTAGTGACGGTAAGATGGATGTCCAATATAGTCAACCGCTTACCCGCCTTGATAATATGCCACTCTCCTACCTCTGGAAGCTGTCTTGGTTGTACAATTCGGTGCACTCATGACCTGACAGTCTCCGAATCCTGGTTGGCACGGAGTTTGGCCTTGGGTAGTGCAGTGTGCGTCTGTTGCCTGCTGATTGTTAGCAATGATCATTGCTACCGAAGACTCGAAGTACTCACGCCGCAATACCCAAAATAAGAACAGCAAAGGTTCAGTTCGCATTTCTGCTGCCCTTGCAGCGAGTCCACTCCACACATAGCATGAGCATCGCAGTTCGAAATACAGGTCGTTGCAGTAGAAGAGATACAATTGTAAGGTTTAAATCCGCATTTGCCTTCCTGTTCTTCATCAGCCGGATTCAGTTCCTGGGCTCAGGAGCACGTACCGAATTGCAGCAACTCGCATCAGCACAAGGCTGACCAGGACCGCACTCAGCAGGTGCATCATTCTGGTGCGGCGGAGTAAATTTGGAGACTGGTGAGACTTCTGGCGGTGGCGGTTGGCCCTTTGCTTCTGCCATGGAGACGTTCTCTGCCCGGGTGGCATTGGCACCCATCTGGCCAAGCATGTGCTGCAGGCCAATGTCGAGAATTGGTATTGGAGGAGTCAGGCTGAGATCCTGTTGACTGATTACATTTCTGCGAGGGGATGCGAAGGCTGAGGTGGTGTTGTAAGAATGAGGAACAATCTGGGCATGGGCGACTTGGAGAAAAGTCCATGTTAAGAGAATGACAGAGGGGTACATGGTACGGTGAAGAAAGGAAGAAAGGAAGAAAGGAATAAAGACACGTAGGAGATGCGAATTGCGTAGGAGAGATGGTAGATATTGGAAAGAGTAGGTAGGAGATGCCCAAGTATCAAGGGAAGATCTGGGGTGTCTCGCTTCGAGCGTCATGTCATGTCATGTTTTGTTCTGGCTCGGAAGGGAAGGAGATTTCAAATGTTCCACGCGGCGGGAGACATTCAGGAAGGAAGGGGCGCCCTACTACGCGCTTCCTCGGTGAATGGGAAGGGGGAGTGAGCGACAGTGAAGCAAATCAAAGCAAGTCAGCTGGCCACGTTAAGCAGCTATTAAATGTCTGCGCGAGGACTATATTATATCACCGACATTTCAATGTCCCACTCAGCCTAGGACATTATTATGAAATTGGTGTCTTTTTTCTGTCCGTTACCTCAGATTGCCGAGAAAAAGATGTGCAACAGACGTAGCCGCTACAATAATGGATTACCGTCTCGTGAAGAATGTTGTGGAACAGGTACTTGGTAAGACCTTCCGAAATGGGCTTGCTGTCGGGGAACCAGACCACATGCATAAGGGCAGAAGAAGATTAGGTATGTTCGTGAGTATACATCGTACAATTCGTTACTCGTACCTTACTTGACAAGCCTGTCTTCGCTCAACCTCGCGTCTTTGCAACGCTACATATAGTGGTATCATTGTCTCAGCAGATCGTCCTTACAGCTTCGACTTTTCAGCAATCATAGCCGCAGTGTTCGGCAAGCTATCGATACTGTCCCGCGTGATCTGATCCACGCTCTGATATCCCGATACATTCATCAGGATATCAAAATCAGCCAGTAAACTCTTCATCACATGTCGGACACCAAGCTCTCCTTTAATGCTGAGTCCGAATACCCACAGTCTGCCAACGAATACAAACTTCGCACCAAGAGCTAGAGCCTTGAAGATATCCGCGGCTCCCCGCACTCCCGAGTCAAACATGATGTACGTCTTGTCACCGACAGCTAAAATCAAGTCAGCAGATACCCATGAACCTGGACGTAGTCCACATACCATCAACAATCTTCTCCAGCGCATCCAAGCTCGCAACCGCCCCATCAACCTGCCTCCCCGCATGATTACTAACCACAATCCC
>QGML01000236.1:0-22383 GCA_007825375.1 Lachnellula willkommii | reverse complement strand
AACTAGATATACTATAAGCCCCTTCTATATTATAGTGGCTATTATTACGCTCCACATCTAGCTTAGGTAATTATTAGTATATATATAGCATATATATTTAAGACACTTATACTTAGCCTATTTATTTACCTCTAAATATATTTGTATGCACTATTAGCTATAGTAAAAGGTAGATAAATAGTAATTAAGCAGGTAAAAGGTAATAGAAATAGAAGGCTTCTTATAGAAAAAAAATATATAAAGAAAGAAGAAGCTCTAGGAAGGGAGAAGGAGTAGAAAACACGGAAATGCAGTTAGGTTTAATTAGGTATATATTAAGCACGCGCTAGGTATATATATAATATATTTTACACGTATCGTGTTATGTCTTCCCTGTATATACGCGTGTTTAGCGTGTATTCTCTATACTAGTTTAACTTTTAGAATAGGGATCTCTATACTAGTTTAACTTTATTAAAGGTGGAGAAATCCTATACTAGTTTAACTTTTAGCTACACTAGTTCAACTATAAGCTCGGCGGTGCGATGCGGCGCGGGGCCATCTTGTCTGCCTTGGGCCCTTGGCCTATGTGATGTTGACATAAATGATTTATAGGCTTCATTATCCTCTTCTCCTCTTCTTAAACCCCATCAACTTCTCCTTACAACTGACTACCCGAACTCATCACTCTTCACATTTGCGAAGAATTCTCGTTCATTGATTTGAAACCTTCTGATTTGAAGTACCCTACACAACCCTCAATAAGCAAACCATCACCATCACCATCACCATGGCGCACGACGGAATCCACAAGCAACAGTTTCGCATTCGGGACTTGACTACCCGGAGCGTTCTCCTGTTTCCCACGCGAGCCCAGATCATTCGTGATATCAAAGAAATCACTCTGCAACCAGGTGCAAACCAGATTGTGATCGATGGGCTTGCTCCAACCGTTGACGAACACTCCATCAAAGTCGAGGGAACTGGAGCCGCTACAATCACTGATGTCGCAGTTGACCTTCTCCCCAACCGAGAGGTTTACGAGGATATCTACCCCTCTGATTCTGAAGAGGAAGATGAGGACGACGACGAGGATGAATCAGAGGTCGAGAATGATGCCATGAAAGCCGTCGCGGACAAGATCAAGAGGTTGAATACCGACCTTCTCCACGAACAAGAGACCATCAATTCAGCTGCCAGCCGTCTGTCATTCTGTGACAATTTTGGCAGAAGTGTGACCACTGATCGGCCACCTCCAAACGACCTCGAGAAGCTTCTGAAAGCGTACAACGAGGAGCGGGTGAAGATCTACAAGGATCACGAGTCTAGTACCAGTGCTTGCGAAAGCATCCGTGAGGAACTTGATAAGACTGAGAAGGAGAAGACGAAACTGGCCAAGGACTTGGTGAAGGCCAATGAGAAGAAGGAGAAGGAGGAAGCGAAGCGGAGAGAGAAGAATGTGCGCAAGAAGGCTGAGATTTGCAAGGAGAAGCAGAGAGTCAAGGCTGAGCGCGAATCTTTTTGGCCGAAGAAGGGGTACAAGATTACGATCAATCTTGAACCTTCAACCTTAACACCAGGATCCTCTCGTCGAAGCTCTGTGGATGATGGCGATACCCTGGTCAATCTTGCCACGACCACTTTCCACGAACCGTCTGCTGCACCGGCGAAGTCCGGCGAGATCAGCCTATCTCTATCATACATTACATATTCGGCTTCTTGGTCCCCCAGATATGACCTTAGTTTGAGTACAATGAAGGGTGCTGGACTATTGGAGTACGGGGCAGAGCTGAAAAATACCACGTCGGAGACTTGGCGCGATGCGAAGGTAAGCTAACCCGCATTCTCAATACAAGAAGCACCAGTATTGTACATTTTGAAAGTTCTTCATGTTCGCTATCTACGGCGAGCCTTCACCCTTCCGATCAACATGCTAACCGGTTCATAGGTTGTTCTCTCGACATCTCAGACTACTTTCTCTGGCCTAAGTGAAACCATCCCCATTATGCAGCCATGGCACGTCCGACTGATCAAGGCTCTCCACGGCAACATCGATGATTCACTAATGAGCCAAAGCGAAGTGGCAGCCAAAAGAAAGGAATGGAGTACCACAACCGACCAGAGCCAAAAGCCGCGGTGGGAGAATTTCGGCCGCGACAACAGCGGCCATACCTTTGCAGCGCATCAAGCTAACATGGCCGCCCAAAGGAAGAAGAAACGATCGAGGGAAGTTCAAGAAGTGGTGAATAGACATTCACACCCTGTACCCGCGGCCTTCGGGACACAGAGTGCGAGACAGCCAAATCCTTTTGGTGAAATACGACCAGAAGCAGCTGGGTTATTCGGCAGCAGCCACGCTGTTCCTCAACAGAAAGATACGGAAGAGTCAGATGAGGAGATGGGCTTCGGCTTGTTCGATGAGGATGGCCCGCCCGCTTCAAACTCCCTGGAGTTTGAAGCTGGTGCTTGGGAGGAATCCGGAATGACTACCACCTACGACGTCCCTGGTCTCAAGACCCTGGTGCCAAGCAACTCTACCATCAAGCACAAGATCGCCAAGATCGACTTCCGAAACGTTGTATTCTCTCACATCGTCATTGGAAAGCTCCGCCAAGTCGCCTTCCTCAAGGCTCGTCTCCGAAACACCTCCAAGATCACCTTGCTCAAAGGCCCTCTTGGCCTGACTCTTGATGGATCATTTTTAGGACAGGCAACATTCCCAAGATGCTCGGCCGGAGAATCCTTCTCTCTTCCGTTGGGCGTCGATCCAGCCATCAACATCAGCTACTCCAAGCCGACGGTCCGCCGTTCTCAGAGCGGCATCTTCAACAAGGAAGACAGCAACGTGTTCACTCGAACCTTCGTCATTACCAACACCAAGCACAACGCCCCATGCGAGCTTACTGTCCTAGACCAGGTCCCTGTCTCCGAAGACGAGCGCCTCCGCATCGAGATCACCAATCCCCGTGGATTGAAGGCTGGAGGTGAGGGCGTTCGAGCCGGCTCCAGCGCGTTTGCGGGTCTCGCGTCTCCAACGAGTGGCAAAGGCAACGCCAAAGATGTTCGAGCTAGTGTGTATGGCACTGATGGCAAAGAGATTGCGAATAACGGAAAATGGGGAAACGCTGTTGCTACGGCGAAGAAAGGCGGAGAAGTGACGTGGAATGTCCATCTGAATCCCGGACAGGGCGTGAAGCTTTTGCTGGAGTACGAGGCTACGTTCCCTGCTGGAGAGAGCGTGGCAGGAGTTGGGTGGAAGGATCATGGCGTAGTGATAGAGCTCCCTCCTCCTCCTCCTAAGCCTACAGGGGTCAATCGCTAAGACTCATATTATGGTGGGGCGATGTGAAGGGATGAGGAAAGATTCGAGAGCAGATAAGAGGGCTGGAAGGATGATACCGGTACTAGAGTAGCCTGAGAGCGGTGACATATCCCAGTTATTCTCAATCTATAGGCGTATGTAAGAGACTTTTGACTTATTTCATTTTATATCTTTTAAATTGCAGTCCATCTTTGGCCACTGGCCTCGCCACCGCTCGATCTTCATTACTGCTGTAACGTCCGTCCCTGCGTCCCGAGACGCACCCTATCACGAGACGAATCTTTAGTTTTAGAATCACGAAATTTTTCTTACTAAGTAAGTCTATAAAGTTATTAATAGTATGTTACTTTCTTTAACTATTTCTCCCTAAGAAAACCACTTAGTAACAAGAAATAGAGTGCGGTTGATTATACTATCGATCGTTTTAATCATGCTACCGATCGCCGCTTCCGTTTTCCGACTAAATGAAAAGGACGACTTTTTGATGTTGGAGGAGGGAAACGGTGAAGGATCCAAGCAAGGAAATGATTCCGAGCTAGCGTTGTGTAACTCGAAGAAATCAATGTTTCTGGTTTGTGGGTTGGGCCACGCATACACGCAGGTGTCGGTGACCAAATCCAGACATGAGCCTGGCCATCAAGAACTGGTCATATCTGCCCTTCACCATTATTAGATGCGCGATTGCAGTAGCATTCGAAATCAGTTTCATAGCCGAACTCTCAATGATTATTGTAGAATCTATCCCTATCCACAGACACCCACCACTGCCTTTATCAACGCCCTGATCCAAGGCAACGCAGACAAATGGCTTCCTTGGTCTCCAGCCCTCCCGTTCCTTCTGAGCTCGATGACGAGGCTGACGATGCCTATCTCCCTGTCGGACACAAATGGGCTTACCCATGCAAGCTCCCTTCGGGCCCGGACTACGGCAAGTCCTGGCTTCTGCGAAGCAACTTTCTCCTTCATTTGCAAGAGCAAGATGTACATAGGACCTTACCAACGACACCTGCCGCACGTCGTGCAATCGAGATAGATTGGCGGTATACTACCGATCCTTCTCTGCCACCTCGGGCGGCCCCAGATTTTCGTTCCCGGGAGGATCCTGACGAGCATGTCTGGGACTACAGCTTCAAAGATGGCAATGGCAAGGTGGTATCTGGCAGGGGCACAATGAAGCAAATGGAAATGCACAAGGCCTCACTACGCCTGCAAGCAGAAAGAAAGGCGACAGCTATTGGCGCGACATGAATGCGCCACATCGCATTGTGAACCTGTTTGCCGTGGTTGTACGGAGTACACAGATACTAAGCTTAGTTGTCTCGAAGGCGTAGTCCAAGGTCTCCTAGGCTTAGGTTGCTATTAGTATCACGGAAAACCAGTAACGGGTTAGCATGTAGATTTAAATGGTGTCTGCAAACCTATCCCCTCGGCAGTGATTTGATCGCTAGTATAGCTTCATTTCATCGTCGTCTCAAGGTCCAGTTAAGTGGAAGAAAAGATCTTGCTGGGGGGCTTCAGTGACCGGTACAATCAGAAGCGGAAGCAGGAGGAGCAGGCACTTATAAGTAGTCAAGACAAAACCAAAGGAATACGGCCAATCGCTTTGTTCAATTGTTTTTTCATCATTCCAGTCCGTTTGCAGACATTAACATTACATTATCGGGCATGAAGCAAGCACCATAGCATATCGTTCATGAGACCGCCAAAATACAAAGCTTCCATACAGTTCTGGAACTCACAACCTATCCTCCACCGCTTTTATACTCTAGGAAGAGCAAGTAAGATCGTACAGAGGAGTACTCGTCCCGTCCGTGACGCCAAAGCTAGGCGATGCTCCCTCATCAACAAGAACGTACCAAAATGTAGGGATCTTATCAAAGGCAAATCCGCATCCGACCGCCTGCCAATATGTCTCGGCATTTGCAGTACTAGCTACTGCGTCCGCCTTGGTAGCCCCAGACACCGGCCATCCTGTCTCGGTGATCCAGACGGGCTTACCACCAGCAACACCAACTGTGGCTTGGTACGCAGCCTCGAAAAGGGACTGCCCATTGGATATGGAATTGGCGTAAGCGGTCTGGAAATAAGGATACGCATCCGTGCCCAGAAAATCGCTAGCCGCAATGACGGCTGCGTTTGAGCTGTTGGTCCAGGCATTCCAGGTGTCGACGTGCCCAACTAATTTATCCGAAAGCACGGTTCCAGCAATGGCGTTTCGAGTTGCTTGGATGAAGGACACAAGCTGGTCTGGGGTGGCTCCAGTACCCTCCATTGCCGCAATGCCGTCAGGCGACTCACGATATAGGTCTTCGGATCCCACAGATATGCCCAGGACGAGGTCAGCAAGCTCGGAACCATATTGGTCGATGGCAGCTGTAAGTGCAGCTATCTCATTGTCGACGTTTGGATAATAAAGGCCCAGGAGGAGGTAGGTTTTGGTAGAAATTGCAGCTGGGATGGCAGAGATAACGCTGTTGGTCGTCCCGTCTTGAATTCCGGTGTATAAGCGGGCAGAAGTAAAGCCAGAAGTTCCTACCAGATTACTGGCGAGGCTGAACTGGGTTTCGAAAGTGGATTGTGTCATGCCAGAAGCTCCGTAGTTGAATCCCTTTGTAATAGCGCTCGAAGATGATGACGAGGGAGACGCCACCGTCGAAGACGATGATGAGGAAGACGCCACCGTCGAAGTTGCAGAAGTGGGTGACGTAGTAGTTGAAGCAGTTGCAGATGTTTCCGTGACAGTTGGTGTCGGAGGAGAAGTGTTCCCAGCCTCGGAAGTCGATGTAGGCCCAATACTGGTCAGGCAAGACTGCGGAGTACCCGGTCCTGTGTATGGAACCGTGACGACAGCCCCCTCGTATGTAAACGTCCCAGTGGGACAAGCCGAGGCCGCAGTGGTTGCAGTTCCGTAGTAGGTTGCGGTCACCACCTCACCCGCGAAAGTGAAAGTCATGAGTGTTGGGGAGGCATCGTCGCGCTTGGCTGCTGCGGGAGCGGGAGCAGCTGCTGCCAATGCAGGCAGCAAAGCTCCAAGAATGAATGATCGCATCTCGAAGATGGGTATTCCAGTCTTGAACACGGCTTTCAGGACAGGACAGGACAGGACAGGACAGGACAGGTATGCGGCAATCAATCATGAAATGAACGTGTAGGAGGGATTTAAGAAGGTGGGAGACGGTATGGTAGTATATATACGCGACCCCGCGGCAGTGACGTCCTCGATACGAGTTTTTAGTGCGGGGAGATGCCTCTCCCTTCCCTCTAAAAAAATACGAAGTACTACCGGTAGCATGATCAGGCCTAGCAGCGATGACGGTCATCGGGACTCGGAATGCGCTTGCATCCATGAGATCCCATGTGCCAGTGCTGAATGTGCAGCAAAAATGTTAAAATAGTGAAAAGTTGAGCAGGTACTGACGAGCATGCACTAAGCAGACCGCAGTAGTTAGCCTGTAGGAGGGGGTACGGCTGCTATTTATAGGTCCAGGGGAAAGATTTAGTGACGCGGTAAAGCTTGAAAGCCTAAATACATACCTACCTAGACGACTGAGATACTTCACAGATTAGCGTACAGTAAGTACAAAAGCATGCAGTGGTTCGCTACTAAAGGCAGAGCAGAATCAAGAATTCCGTCGTCTTCATCATAAATAAGCTTCGACCTGTTGTGCGTCTGATTAACACTCTTGTGTGCTGTGCAGCGCGTTGGGGGTGAAAAGAGTGTATTGTGTGCCTATATTAATGAGGTGAAGGAAGCAGAGAGCCTCGAAAACTTCCCCTCATTAAGAGGAAGTCGAAGTCTTAACCACCGCTCCCCGCTACTGACTAAGCACGTGGTGGCCCAAGGCTCCCACACGTCAGTTTCCTAGGTATATAAAAACGTGACCACGTTGATAATTCACATTCTAGATATTCCAGCTTCTAACTCGGGTAATCTACTTATTCTTATCCTTCCCCTTATTTCCCAACCTTTACTTCGTATAAACACCAGTCACCTGACAGCGTATCGTTGCCGTGTCAGCTTGTTTAGCGCAGCCTGTTTCAGACTCACTTATCTTATCTCAGATACGAGTATAACTTCACTTCACATCTCATATCTAAATGTACATATATATAACATATACTGCAATACAAGATGCGTAACTTAATCTGGCCAACAATCGTGGCCTCTCTCGCCATAACAGGCACATCAGCATCTCAAATTCCCCTCACAGAAGAGCCCCTTCGCGATTTATCAGACCCCCCAGTCCGAACCCTCACTCACGCCTCTCATCCAGACCACAGCCTCACCATCAAACCCCACCATGCCATCTCCTCAACCTCCAACACCGGCAACAGCAACCCCTCCCTCGCAGACATCTGCCCCGGCGCAACCTCCGGCTACACAGGCTACCTAAACTCCGGCTCAAAACACTTCTACTTCGCCTACTTCTCGTCCCGCGCCAGCCCCAAGCACGACCCCCTCGTACTCTGGCTGAACGGCGGGCCCGGCTGCTCGTCCATGTCCGGGCTCCTCATGGAACTCGGCCCCTGCACCGTCAACGAATCCGGCGACTCGGCGCGCGAGAACCCCAACTCGTGGATCAACGCCGCCAGCGTCTTCTTCCTCGACCAGCCCATCGGCGTCGGCTTCTCCTACAGCTCCAACACGTCCGATGTGCACGGCGGCACCTTCGCCGCCAGCGAGGACATCTACGCCTTCATGCGGCTCTGGTACCAAGCTTTCCCCGAGTCGAAATCGCTGCCCTTCAGCATAGCGGGCGAGAGTTACGGCGGCCATTACATCCCCGTCTTCGCATCCCATATCAAAGCCATGAATTCCATTTCGCCGCCCGAAGACCAGATCCCGCTGGCATCAGTCTTGATCGGCAACGGCATATTCAGCGACGTCAAGCAAGCGAGCTCGTACTACGACATCCCCTGCACAAACGTCACGGGCATCGGCCCTCTGCTTGACGATGGCGTGTGCGAGAAGATGGCTGCTGCGCTGCCGAGGTGCGAGTTGTTAATGGAAGCGTGTCACGCGTATCCCGATCCCCTGATCTGTGGAGCTAGTTCCGATTTCTGTAGCGAGGAGCTGGAGATGCCGTATGTGCGCTCTGGACGTAATTATTACGATGTCAGTACACCGTGTGACGGGTACCTGTGCTATCCCATTATGATAGCCATCACGAATTTCTTGCGCACGGATGCAGTGAGGACTGCGTTTGGGGTTGATGAGAAGGCGCCAAAGTTTGTAGAGTGTAGTGACAAGGTTGGCAGGGAGTTCCAGAAGGTAAATGATTTCTTGATTGATACAAGATCTTATGTGGCGGACCTGCTGCACTCTGGCGTTCGAGTGATGATATACGTTGGGACATATGACTGGATTTGTAATTTTGTAGGGAATGAACGGGTTTTTGGATCGTTGGAGTGGAAGGGTTTGCCTGATTTTAGGTACCAGCAGGAGAATAACAAGCAGACTTGGAGTGGTGGGTTGTGGTGGGAGAGTGGGCCGCTGAGGTATGCGAGGGTTAATGGTGCTGGTCATATGGTGCCATGGGATAAGCCGGTAGAAGCACTAAAGATGTTCACGGCTTGGTTAGGGAAGAAGGATTTGGAATAGAATATCACGTTTTCGGATTGGGGATTTCTATAGGCCATTCAAAGGAATATGAGTACTGCTCTAATTCAGCGAATAAGATCTCCCATCCTTCCTAGATGGATAGGAGAGTGGAAAGCTCTCTATATCCTTCTATCTAATTAATATATCTTTATCTTTCCTTCTAATCCTTCTAGTCTTTATTTATAGTGGAGAGCTTGCTAGCATTTATAGAAACTAGCAGGGGGTTAGCTTTCTAGCTCTCTAATAGGTTAGATTTAGGGATATTAAAGTTAGTATAGCAGGGATAAAATATAAAAGGCGCATAAATCCTTACTATTTTAACTTATTTCAAGATTATTCTCCCTATTTTCCTCTAATTGCCTTATATTACCTTAAACTATAAATGCCTTTATCTCCTATCATAGCACTAGGAACTCTAGTAGAGAGAACCCTAGCAATAATAAAGCTATTACTATTGCTATCGCGCTTATATCACCTCTAATTAATATTCCCCTTCCTAAACTAGCCCTAATATTGCCTCTAAAACTAGTGCGAATCACTTATAAAACCTTTATAGAACTAGCTGCTAATAATACTATATATAATATAGTTTTAGAGAGAGTCCCTTAAGAGTATAAGGTGCTTTATAAATCGATCTAGTTTATCAAATTCGACCTGTATTATATAAAACCTCCTCGATTTAGCGCATAGTATATATAGCCTTAGCATTCGTTTAAATTAATCTAATCGAGCAAGTTTATTAATAATAATAGAGATTAGTAATATAGTAGACTTATTTAGGCTTATACTTATTACTATATAGACCTAAAAAGAAAGGAATTTATTACTAGTAAAAGTAATAATGCAAATATCAAAATAGGCTATTTATTAAGGTAATATCAAGTATCTAAAGAGCACTTAAATAGTAGAGGGAAGAATAAACCTATTACTAGAAAAGAGTCCTAGCGCATAGAGGCTAGAGTATATATCTTATTCCCTTACTAATTTATAGCTTAGCTCTTTATTAATGCTATTATTACATTTATTATAATTTGCTAGCTATCTCTTAGTCTTATAGTAAATAACCTCTTTATTAAGCTTTTAAGTATTATCTATCTAATAATTAGAATGCTACTACCTATAGCATTAAATACAATTTAAGGTTAGGTGATAATAGCCTTTTAAAAGCGCAAGTTATAGTTAAAATAGGATTTAACTTATATGCTTTTAAAGGTTTATTTCTTATTTAATTTATAAACTTTACTAAACTATATAGTATTACTAGGTATTATCTGCTACTATATTAATTATAATAAAAGGAACCAGATAGTAGATATGCTATTTTATCGATTTTAGAAGGCTTATATTAGTGGAATATTAGTTTTCCTCTATTAAAAAATAGTTATAATATTTTAAAAGTTAGTATAAATACAGGCTTCTAATTAGTTTAAATAGCTAGCTTGCTAATATAATTATATAGGTTCTACTTATAATTTAATAGCTTCGAGGCTTATATTTAGGTAAAAACCAAGCCTAAATCCTCTCTAAGATTATCCGAGATTATAAATTAGAAAAGAAGATTAGTTACTTTATTATAGATAATACTATAAATAATAATACTATAATTAATACTCTTCTTAAAGAGCTAATACCTTATCTAATAAAACTATAGCAAGAAGCTTACTAACTTTAATGCCTTAGGCATATAATTAACCTCTTTATAAAAGCTTTTCTTTATAGTATAAAATTAGAGGAGTTTATTATCTTAGCAGAAGTATTAAGAGTAGTAGTAGAGACGTAGAAAGAGCTAGATAATTAGCAGAAGCTAGGTCTAGTTAGTTATCTTTATAATATTATCACTTTTATCTATTAAATGCCTTAGCACTATAAAGCTTTTAAATCTCTATTATAAGATAATAGAAATGCCTTCGAATTTACTAACCTTAAGCTTATTATTAATAATGCTATAAGGTGGAACTCTCTCTATAGTATAATTAAGCGCGCCCTCAAATTACAAAGCCGAATTACCTTATTTTGCGATGATAAATGTCACAGGCACGTGATATGTCACCTGATATAGTTGCCATTCACATGGCTAGTTGCTATTTACATAGCTTTATATTACTAAGGCTATTCTTACTTCCCCTTCTACTATATATAAATTAGAGTAGTATAAGAAAGGGGTGCTTCCCACCTCCCTTTTTCCTTTCTTAGCTTTATATTCTAGTCTTTAAAAGGCCTATTACTAATATTCTTTCTACCTTTATATAAGCTATAATATAATATAAAGCTCTCTTTTAACCTCTCCGTCTAGGAAGACCTATAAATATCCCCACGGCGCTTATTTCCTCCTCTATTTCGGCCTCCTTTATAATGCCTTAAAGAAGAGCCTATTACTAGCATTTCTTCTATTTCGGCCTCTTTTATAACCTCTATTCTAGCTTCTTTGGACTTTGTAAAAAACCCCGAATCGACCTCTATTTTAGCTTCTTCGGACTTTATAAAGAACCTTATTTCGACCTCCAAATTAACTAGTAATAAGACCTCACCTCCTAGCTCTCTATACGACTCCCGCCTCCTATAAAGATTCTACCACGATTATAATTTGCACCTCTTAATTAAGCGCCGGCGAGCCCACAAACCTTAATCGATCTATACTACTAGTAGACCTTACCCTCGAAGCTATAGTTCTATGCCTATGCTTTAAATAAACCTTAAAATACTATAAGTAAAGAACCTGCGCATTTATAGCATTAAAGTTATTAATCTATACTAAGAATATAGATTCTTTACAAATTTATAGAACTATATCTAAAACGCCTTATAAAACTATATATTCTATATATTTATAAAGCGCTCGTGTTTTCTCTTTTTCTATAGCTTTATAGAGCTTCTACTCTTATTTTGCGACCTTATACTCTTTCTATATCATAGTATTATACTCCTTTCTACGACTTTATATTATAGCCTTATATTTCTTCTATAACCTTAGATTAACCTTAAATTATAATAAAAAGCTCTATATAGATAGGCTAAGCCTCTAAATGCCCTTAGAATATAACTATAAACCTTTCCCTCACTCTAAATACCTTTGCAAAAGCCTCTCTTTAGAGCCTATAGATATATATATACATTTAGAGGATATAGAGCTATGCTAAGCCTATTTAGAATACCTAAAATATATATTTAGAGCATTTTTGCGCATAGATTTAGAGCACTTATTATTTGGTTTTCTTATTAGTTTTTCGATCTTATCTATAGCTACTAGCGCAATTAGTAAAGGATAGGATATAATATTAGATATATAATTAGAGGATTTCTTTTAGATATATAGACTTATACTATGCATTTTACGCGTTTAGAGGCAAATGCTTCTCGAAAGGGGGGAGTAATATTATAGGCACGTGATATATCACCTAATGTGGTCGCTATTTACATAGCTAGTCGCCATTTACATAGCTGGTCGCCATTTATATAGCTCTATATTACTAAGGCTATTCCTACTTCCCCTCCTACTATATGTAAATTAGAATAGTATAAGAAGGGGATGCTTCCCACCTCTCTTCTTCCCTTCTTAGCTTTATATTCTAGTCTTTAAAAGGCCTATTACTAGTATTCTTTCCACCTCTATGTGAGCTATAATAATAATAAGAATAAATTATATAGTTTAAAGAAGAGATTAAGCGCTAATCTAATATAAGAAGAGAGAGGGAAGCTATTAAAGCATAATAAGCTATTAGGAGATAATTAGAAGCTCCTTAAGGAGATTATATTAATCTTAAAGCCTTTTTATAACTATATAAAGCGCGCTAAGAGGAAGTTAACTACGTTAGATCGAGGGGTTCTTATAGAGTATATAGTTACTTTAAATGCTTTTCTTAATTATATTTATATAGTCTAATAAGGTCTTTCTACTTAAGTTAAGGTTTTATAGCTTAAGCTAGTAGCTATTAATTACCTTAAAGCTTTATGCCTTAATTACTAGGTTAAACTTAATAAATATTTTACTAAAGTTAATACTACTTCTGCTTATTATACTATTATTACTATACTACTAGCTAGTAAGTAGAAGTACTTTAAAAGAGCTTAGAAAGATACTCCTAATTAGCTAGATGCTACTAATCCTAATCTATAGTTATTTATAGTAAAAGCCTTACTTTTTACCCTCTAGAAAGATAATTACTCGAAGCTCGAATTACTTATAATTCCTACTATACCTATAAAGCGAGCACGCGCGAATATTATATCACCTCCTCTCTCTTCTAATTAAATCGTAGATGTAATAAACTATATATAAGACTTTAATGCTAAGGAAGATATATTTAAGGATAAGCTAGAAGCTTAGCTAAGAGAGAAGCTATTCCGCATTATATAAGATCTCTTATTACCTTAATAGTAGTGGTCTTAATTAAGCGATTATAGCATATATCGCATAGCTAGATTAGCTCTTAATATATACTTAATCCCTATAATATTAAGTGAGTGCAAGAGAGTCTTTTCTTAAGCTAAGCTCTTAATTATAGGTTAGCAAATAAGGCTTAAATCCGATATAATTAAGGCTATATAGTGCCTATAAATATAGTTAATTATAGACCGAAAAGAAGCTAGTTTATAGAGGCCTAGGAAGAAAATAAATAATACTAGAGAAGAAGAGATTAAGAAGAAAAACCTATAGTAATAGAAGATTCTAATAGAGCTATATAACTTCTACGATGCAGAAGATATAATTTAGGCAGTTTAAGGGTATATTTATTCATGGAATTAATATCTATATATATAGTTTATATAAGCATTTATTAAGGGTATAAACTATATTATTTTTATATCTATCCCTCTAATTTCACTCTCCTATCTAGCTGCTTTTCTCTCTTTTAGAAGCCTTCTAGCCCCACTTTTAGAGCTTTCTAGTAAGTATATCCTTAACTTTCCACTCCTTCCATCCAATAGAATAAGGCTAACTTTCCACTCCAGGGGTCAATTTTATAGATGGATGGGAGGGTTAAATCGCTGCTCTAATTTTTCGACGATAGTAAATACAGTTTATTTCCGCCTGCTAAACTCCCGAACTCCCGCTACTTCTCCAGACGCTATTAACACTTAACCATTCGCGCAAATTAGGACTTCATTAAAATCTGCTCCTCATTCTGCAATCTGCAACTGTTCCACCTCCAAAATCGCCGAAGTCTGGCCACTCGTACCGAGCAACCGTCGGGCAGGGCGGCTTTCTAGTCGATTAGAACGCTCTTTCACCAGCGACAAAATGACACCCTTGAAGTTCCGACCCAACTCTTCCCAGACAAGATCCGGACTGAGAGCCTTGGCAAAGACGCGCATTGCACTGGCAGGGACGCCGATAATCTTGCAGACTTCTTCAGGAGACACCGCTTTCTCAACTTGCTTGATGAATTTCGGCGACAACACGGATGAGAAATCTGCCAGTCTTTGCTCCTCCTTCTTCGCCACAACTGTCACTGTGGTATCTTCCATGTTGTCAGAGGTAGTGACGACGTCCAAGCTCTTGCCTGTCAGAATTTTATAAACAAATTTCTCATCCAAAGGCTCGATATCATCCCCAAATTCGCCTTTCTTGCCAACTTGCCAAGGGATACGTTGTTGCTCTGCGTCGCCGATTGCCTGGCTGAGTATCTTCTTGTTGTATGCCTTCATGGTTGTGTCAATATCATCTCCGTATTTTGTCGTCAAAAGACCCTGGTACGCCTTCATGTTTTGGACCTTCAGCGTCTCTGGCACTACACCCCAGAGTTGAGCAATTTCGGCACGTTTGTCAAGAAGCTCCTGGCACGCCGTCTTGATCTTGGCCTCATCTTGTATTTGGCAGGCTGATGCAATTTGCTTCTTGATCTTCCTGAAAGTCGCAGACCGCTTGGTAAAAACACTGGCAGCAACGAGATCATCTTGAGCCCGTCGGTCGCCGCCGTTTGCAAGATGTTCAAGATATTTGACCATTCTTGTGTAACTCTCCGTTTCCTTCTCCAGCTTGTGGGGGACATTCTTCAGCAGACGTTGTGCGACTGCCTTGCGATCAATATCCTTGTCTGTAAGAAGTTTCATGAAGATGGTGAGAATTGTCCGCGAATGCTCCAGTTGAATATTCCGAAGCTTGCAGTATTTTGCTAGATCATATGCCAGATTGGCCTTGATCTTATCGGTTTTCTCGTTCTTGGTAACGACTCGAACAACTACTTTATCGAGGAGCTTCTCCAGGTTGGAATGGAACTGTTGTAACGGCCATCCCGTATATGGGTATAAAGCGACGACAGTTTCATAAAAGCTCCAATCTGTCACCGAGGATGGGACATCGAACTGGGGAAATTTGCCAAAGAGTTGCCACACCATGCTCAGGGGGCGGACTCCTGACCCAGCGATGGTCAAAAGGTTGGCGAATAGTCCACGCATCAGCTTTGTGACCGTATCCTCAGCCTTTGACATGACTCCAGGCGCGGTTGTTCTCATCGCGGCCAGTTTTGACATTGCAGCCATCAACAAAGCACTCATTAGTTGGCCGATCTCTTGACTACCTGCCTGGAAGTTATGTTCCCTGGACACCACAGCGTGACTGAGAGTGTCCCTCATCATGATGCGAAGCGCTGCAATATGGGCATCATTGCACTTCTCCATCCATCGAACCTTGAAGGGGCTGTCGAGATTAACAAATTCGTCCCAACAAACCCATGCCAGCATCGAACCAGAAGGGCCCCTGTTTTGACTCAGATATGGCAATGCCAGGATTGGGTGGGTGGGTCCCTGTTGGTTCCGCAGGGGACCGTCGTGAGTAGACTGGGACTGTTCAATGAGAATGCCTGCATCGAAACCTTCAAGATGAAGAATTCGAGAATCGAGGTCACAGCAAGAACTAAATTAAACGTCAGAAACATGTCTCAAAACAACTGAAACATTAAAAATGCCCAAGGGCATATGGACCAGTACATACCTGGCATTCAGAGTCTTGGAACTATCCTTCAAAGTTTCTAAGAGCTGGCGGTAAGGTGTTGTCTCAATGTTCATGACCATCATGCCCATCTCCCCTGCATGATTCTCCAGCATATCTGCCAGCTTATCAAAGGTCATATTCTTGGCCGCCTCAACATTATTTTGAATTGTGGTTTGGCGCTGAAGTCTCTTCAAGTCATGAGTTCGCTTGGAAGTTGTTTGAGAAGACATCATGTTGGCTAAACTTGAGGTCGCTGGTTCAACAGCCTTCTGCAAGCTCTTGGTTTCCTTTCTGAGCTTGCCAAGCATGTCGTTCTTCCTCTTCAACAAATCTGGATCTCCGGATTTGTATTCCTTGGTTAAGAAATTGATGTACGCTGTTCTCAATGGAGCTATCACATTGCTAGTTTTAGCATAGAGGGTGGTTATCAAAGCGTTGGAGAGCTGCTGGAGATCTGTCTGATTCATGAGTGCCTGCAGCTGTGGGACCGCTGCAGCTATGTCTTCTTTCATAGTAGCAACTTGCTCTACAGGAAGATCTTCAAAGAGCTTCTTGAGATCTTGAGGCTTGATAACCTGTCCGGTGGACGGGAAGATGATAGTGTTGGACTCATCAAGGTTGACTATTCGTTTGACTTGTGGATCGATGATAGACTCTACTCCGGCAGCCTCCAGCATATCTGTGATATCTGATCCAAAGGGTAGGGTTGCAGTGTTGAGGTGCAATCGATTTGCAATACCTCGGTAGAAATAATACTTCTCGGAGATTGATACCAATATCAAGGATTGAGGTCCCGCAAGCGCTGTCACGGCGTTGATGTTGACGGAATTCAGAAGCGCTAGAACCTCCTCGCTGGTCTTGGGAGCTTCTTTGGGAGTGGCTTGAACGATGAACAGAGCGTTGATTCGATAAGCACTTGCAAGATTTCTAGCATTGTCTGTCATTCGATCATCGACAACTACCACAACGCTCCTGACCTGTTGATAGTAACAGCGAAGGGAGTGTTCGTCCGAGAATGGGACATTGGTTGGAACTCTTCCTGTTGCTAGGAGCACTGGGCCATCAAGCTGAGAACCAAAGATGCAGGGTAAAATTACGGTGCTTGTATCTCTTGCGTCTGACTCTGGACCTTCCTTGAACTCAATTCCGGTTCCAAACCGAATGATCTGCGTGGTGTCCTGATCAATGATTGAAGGGAGAATCGTCGACTTGGAACCAATTACAGCATTTGGCTTGCTGGTCATGGTAGGTGGATTCTTGGAGTTAGAAATAGTATTGTCGATATCTGTACCCGCAGCTGGCGCCACGTCTGAACCCCCGTTAGTTCAGTGTGTCAGACTGCTGTAGAGATTGCGGATACGTACCTTGCAAAGCTGGTTTGGCAACAGAAGTAGCCATGGTGAAGTCGGCGCGGTTGACGGCCTCCGGCAATGAGGAACTTTCCATTTTGTTGGCACGGCAGGATATGTCACGGTCTGTTGTAGGTGTTGGCAGAATCGAGCAGATCAGCGAGTTCCCATCCTGCTTGACCACCAAGGGACAGCAGATGGTAGCATCTCCAATGGTAGCAGCATCCAAGGGAACAGGAACGATGTAGAGAATCTGTACTCAGTAGTTAGTAAGAGTCAAGTAAATATAGAAGGAAGTGCTTTGCTCTCTACCTTGTCGACATTGTTGGCAATGAGCACGGCTGGGTTGCTCCCTAAAAATCTCGTGAGTCGCGTGGTGTTATAGCCAGATATGAAAATGGCAAGCTCCTTCTTAATTAGTTTTTCAGGGTCTATCCTGATGTAATGTAGGATATCCCTCTTGACAATAAGGTCCCCACTGTGGCGTACACCGGCAAATGTGTATTGGGCACGCCAGCAACAGACGTTACAGTCTGCGTCGGCGATGCAGAAGTCGTAGTAGGTCGGGGTCAGTTCGGAAACGGCAAAGACGGCGATCTCGCCTGAGACGATGGGGACCTTGAATGTCGAGGCGGGCGCTTGCTGGATAGTGTAGTCGTTGAAGACGGCTAGAAATGTCCAAGTCAGTTGCAGCGCCTACAGAGCGGGTGACCTCCACGTAGGAGAATATGAATATGGATACGGATATGCCACTGGACATGCCACTGGACGTAGGGTACGGGTACGTACCTAGATGGGACGGGAACCCCGCCATCCGCCTCAGCAGCGTCTCTCCCAGCTCTCCCAAATCCACGGCATTGAAGAAGTAATCCTCGGGATAGGCCGAAATATCAATCTCAGCAATTCTTTCAGCAGTGCGACACAGCAGAAGGCGCTCGGGGCTGAAAGGGTGAGCGGAGCCGACGGGACGGTCCTCGAGGATGGCGCAAATCTGGGACTTGGTCGTTGCCAGCGGGTCGAAGAAGACCTTGGTGATTCGCTCCATGATGGTGCTGCAGCAGCTGGTGGGTGATGGATGTGAAGGCAAGGGGAGAAAAGAAGGTATCGAGATCATTATAAATGCGGTGGAATGAATTCGGATGGTGCGGTGAATGAGTCACTGTAAGAAGTTGATGGGATCAACGGTGGGTGGATGGATGAATGACTCTTGCCGCTATAAAACCTGACGATGCAGGTATCCAGATAAATCAAGTGAGGTACCTAGGTACTGTACTCGTAAAGTGAATAAATACCAGGCACCATGAACATCAACGCTCCTGCTTTCTAAATAAATTGTTCATACGGCAACGGCGTAACCTATTTTCGTAGCTGAGAACCAGATCATCGAGGCACAGTCAGTCACTTGGCCACTTTTATATTTCGGAGCTTCACAAACAAACAGCCCTATTTGTGACAGTCCATCGCATACATCGCGCATTATTAGAACAAGGGATGTAGTCTGAAGCTATTCCCACCAGTCCCACGTATACGCTTTACACAGCAACTTTCGGACGCTTAGGGTGCCTCTGACGGCGTGAGCTGCGTCGTCCAAGTCTCGCTCGCACAGAATATAGAGGAAATAGATAATCAAGAGGGGGAAGTAGAAGAGTGACAGTCTTTATTCGCAGATACTAATAAACCTGACCTCACCGAGGACGCCTGCGATGGATTGCTGCTTACAGCTCAAAATAACCAGGCCCAGCCCAGGTATTGTCTCAATGAGCAGCCTCTTATGGAGAGACTGTGACTTCTGCAGCGCCCCCGCAGTACTCGAGCCCCCACCTAGCACTACCACCCTATGAGGAATGCCACACTGTAACGAGAGTTGTCCACTTGAGAAGAAACATGTTTCTATCCCTTCTTGACCAATCTCACATCTCGGCCGCCCGTTGATACATCTCGGCCCGTTGATGTATCATAAGCGCCAGATTCAGCGCCACGCCCCAAGTCCCCACTCTAGTCAGCATCTCCGCCCCAAATTTAAACAGTATATTCGGGGCATCTTTACTATTCCTCGTACCAGCAACACGTTCATCAAGCGCCATCGCCTGCTGCAATACCACAAAGAAAGCACTCGACCGCAAGACCTCATTATCACCTACCATGCCCAGGAGTACAGATTTCTGCTCCCGAGGACACACTTTCGCAAACACCCACAATACTAGGTGGCTGAGGAAGAGGGTGATGATACTGTAAGGCGCGATATCCGTATTTCGGATGTCGTCTTCGTAGACACTTCTGGTGGGAGCGAGGGAGACGATTGCCCGGACGGCATTATAGGCTACCTCTTCCGCAACGCGAGGAGACTTCTGGGCCCAGTTTGTGAGTTTGGCCATAGCTTGCATCATGCCTTCGTGGCCAGTTCTGCCAACGGCGTTTTGGAGGTCTGAGAGGGCGACATCGAGGAGGATGTTGCTCAAGTGGTGGATGACAAGGGATGAGGCATAGAAGTGGCGGGACGATGGGTGGAGGTTTGACCGAGAGGGGGTGAGATATGCTTTAGACCAAGAATAGAGGAGTTCTGAATCCAGTCAGATCAAGAAACAAAAGATGTCTTCAGACTTACCAGCAAGTTCCCCACGCCTTATACCCTGTAGCTTCCTCATATTCGAGATGGTATCCTCCATTGCATCACCTCCGTCGCGTTTCGTTGCATAAACATCCACATCTTCCATGAATGACCTAGCTAGCATCAATTCCTGCTGGAAATTATATAGTTGAGTTTGAATCGCCATAAGAACCAAAAATGCACTCCAAGAATTGAGATCTAGCAAGCCCTGGTTCTGTCCCCGACCAAGATTCGTCCGGCGAAGCTGTTCGACGAGGAGCCCAAATGTGTCAGCTCCACCCGTAGAAGCTTTCAATATAAAAGGGGCAACGGCAGCCGAGAATAATCGCGATGGCGGAACCAAAGCAAGACCTAGCAGGTTCCTCCAATCCCGAGCAGAAGTCGCCAGCCAGAACTCGTCGTCGGCAGGGCAGATTAGATGACTGACTTCGCTAATAGAGATCGTCCCAGGCAAATTCAAGAGACAGGGGAATTGGCAGTCGATAGAATATATAACCCAGTACAGCCTTCTCTGAGATTCTTCGAAAATCCATCGCTTCCAGTCTGCCTGTACGGTTCCTTCCATCCTCGCGTCGACGGACGGTGCCCTGGGCGTGCCATGGAAATGAACTCGGCGGATGTAGGTAATGAGCGCACCGCGAACAACTTCCGCAAGCTCGAAGCACCGTTTGTTTCCACACCAGAGTCCGGTGTGACATATAAGTGCTTCTGCATATATAATCATGTTGTCTCTCATAAGACCATTATCGCATTCAATGGCAATATGAAGGTTCCACCTGACGATGTCCCACAGCACAATTGAGAAACGCCTGGAATGCTTCAAATTGCTGTAGATCGCCCCGATAACCACCATCACAGCTATTAGCGGTGCTGGTAGATCGACATTGGTATCGATGGTGGGGTGATGGAGCACGGGCATTTGAGGGGAGAAATGTTCAAAGAATAATCGGATGAAGACATTGACGACGGGCAACGATGGCAGCGTGATCCGAGATTGGCGAAATCCTAATCCGGAGGGAGCCAAGAGAAACTCGCGTACTTTGACTAGAGTCTGTTCAGTTATATCGAATTTAGAGCTGTGGGACTTGAATAATGGATGGCTATCGGGTATATTGATAGGGTCTGCCATTAAGATTTGTTGGGCATTGGGATTCCAGTGGAACGGCCATATATCATCATCAGACGCCTCATTTGGGGGAGATGATATCCGGGTTATAACTCGATTTTCGGCCAAGTCTTCTTCACCCGAGTCATGCTGGGGTGCTTCGTGCTCCATGTCGGAGTCTCGCTGGCCTGAAACTTGTGCCGAGTGGATGCCTTGGTTGCTGTCAAGGTGATCCGGTTGGTAGTCTTTGGCCTGCTCAGGTAAGGCAGGATCTAGGAGAGGTCCTTGCATGTAATCCCACTCATTTCCGGTCTCTCTCACTGCGGAGTAGAAATCGTAAGAGAACCAATCACTGGCACCAGGCCCACCCGCGGGTACCATGAATGAAGAGAAATCAAAGTTCATTGCAGGACTGTCGTGCATGTTGAAATTCTCAAAGGCGTCACTTGGGCCCTTGGAATAGTTTTGCTGGACACTATGAGGTTCCTGATGGTCTGTATTTGGAGGCCACCAGGGCCCTGCTGGGCGGTATGCAAACTGCTGAGGGGTTTCAAAAGTCTGATAGGCAGGAGTTGGATTTGACTCGAAAGCCGGGCCCGTGTTTTCATAATAATGAGAGTCGGTATGGCTGACGGTGGGATTAGAGTGACCTGTGTCAACATGTTGATATAGGGGAGCGGGCGAATAATTCGTCTGGGGGTTCGTAGCATTGTGCGTCGACCCGGAAGCGCTTGGAGAAGACGTTGAGCTTTCAACTGACTCATCTGATACAAATTTTCTGCGTTTGGCAGATTCATTTTCACTTTTCTGCGAGCCTTTCTTCTTATCCCATCTGTCGTGGCCCGCCTCGTGACGCTTGAGGAGGTCACTCCGCGTAAAAGCTTTGCTGCATTGCTTACAACGGTGTGCTGGGGAGGCATCGTCTGTTGAAAATCAGTTTGTAGGCACTCGGTGGGGGCGTGGGGGGTATAGGTAGGGAGGTAGGGGTTATATACGAGTCTTCTGGTGGCGGCTCAAGTTCTCACGACGATTGAAGACCTTTGGGCACTGGTCGCAGGCGAAGAGTTCAGCCTGTGTCCCAGGGGCGGCAGGTGGCTGTCGTGAGGCTTTTGAGGCTGAGATGGGTGTAGAGTCTGTCGAGTCCACCACTAGCACTTGTGGCGCAGAGGTGTTGCTGTTGCTGCGGTTGGCAGGATTAGACGGGTCCATATTCTGTACGACCACACACACGTGCCAGGCCTATTCTTGGTATGTCGTACTCCGTAGACGGGCTGGGCTGGGCTGGGCTGGGCTGGAGGGGACATGTGGATAATTGAAGCTTTCTACCTCGGGGCGTGGCATTCTACCTCGGGCGCGGGATTCTGCCGCGGAACCGGCGGTGGGCGGTGGGCGGTGGGCGGCAACAACCGTGCGTCCCGGGCGCAGCGTCCAATCCGAAACGTGGAGGGGACGCTACTTCCGTACCGTACGGGAGTACTCCCCGTAGT
>QGML01000235.1:0-22418 GCA_007825375.1 Lachnellula willkommii | reverse complement strand
GGTAGGGGGTTGGTATGGTATGGTACGGATGTATGGGGGATGTTGAGATGGACGGGTGTTAAATGTGTTTCGTTGGTATAGATGCGGTGTGGGGTACATGCATGCCAACGCACCTTGCATGCGGCTGTCTGTCGTGTGACATTACATCAGCGGCTGAACCAGCCTGGAGATTTCTTGTGGATTGTGATAGATTTAATGAGGCAAAGGAGGTAAAAGTAAAGTCTTAGGCAGGGTCGAGGTGTAGCTGTAAGTCTTTGCCGGGAAGTGAAGTGGTTTGGAAGCATCGTTAACATTACGAGTACTATTTGCGCCTGGAAGTCGCTTGCGGTGTATAAGTTAGTACTTATTTTGCTATTTGCGCGATTACTTATAACGCTATGGAAACATTAAGAATCCGGCCACGGCCCACGAGCACGTAGGTGATAGAATGAGTATATAGAGTAAGGAGAGTGAAAGAAGATATAGCTATTCTAAGAATTTACAAGAGCACTATAGCGTAGTTATATCACTTGAATTCACGTGATAGCGCTCTGTAACCGAGGAAATAGGAGAGGGCAGGGCGTAAGGCCCCTGAATGCTATTGAAATATTATCTACTATCGAAGATCTAGTATATTCTAGTAACTGGAAGGATATATAGCGTATATGCTTAATTTCAACCTCTAGAATCACAGATTAAGCGGAAATAGATTTCGATGTCCTAGAGGGCTTACAAGTATGCTTATATTAAGTTTATTTTCTATAGAAATGCTACAGCTGTGTTATTTGAGAGTTATAGTACAGTTTCGTCTAATTGGCCGCTCGTACGACGACTTACTATACTAAGAAAATATTATACGAGGGTTTGTACTACCCCGCAATCAAGGTTTGATTCTTCTAGTTTCGTGTTACGAAAGGAACTTTGTCTTATTTAGTTATTATTAGTTCTCGTATAGAATATAAGGCTTAGCCTCCTGAAACTATAATAGCTCTAGATCATACTCGGTGCGATTATTCACAAGTCCGATTTAAGCGGAAATAGAGTGTAGCTTTCTCTAATAAAAGCTAGGCTACATATCTCTAAAACTTTTAGTAAGATAGATAATATAATTAGATAGTAATAAGCTTTATTTTATCTTTTTTTTAAATTATTTAATAAGGTAATTATAATATAAATAAGGGGTGAAATCGCTAGAGTTTAGTGATATATAAAGAGTTTAGATAAGAGAATACTTATAGTTATAAATTACTAGCTATTAAGCCTTTAAACTAGTTTCTATCTATATTAAAAGATAATTTAACTTATTATAAGAGTATTCTTTCTATAAAGCCTTTTCTAAATAATACCTAGAAAAATGTTATAACTTTTACAATATTGAGACTTTTGGTAGAGTTTTGCTTATTTTCGCGTATTTGCCCTACGTTCGGACTGATGAGAAATTGGCCCGAGTATATCGAGATGTGACATGACTTTGATGTGCACTGAGCCGCATCCTTCCAATTTGCCTTGCCTATAGAGTACGAGCATAAGCTTGATTAAAGCATCACACGAGCTTACTATTCAGTTAGAGAAGTTTGCAAAGTCCCACCCTTACGGAGGTAGGTTATATTTAGCTTCAAGGCTTCTATCTTGTTAACTCGCGCTATTTTCACAAAGTATAGAATGTAGGTAGGCCTTTTTACTATAAGAATATTATTGAAAGCCTCGAATTCATAATTACAATCTAAGATGGCAAAAATTGAGCTTTGAAAAAAGCTAAGAGATGCCTGGTGAGGAATTAAGAATAGCTACGCTACGCCTTACTTACGCCACAACCCCGCATTGTGGGAATATCTTCAATTATTAAGCTTTACGCGCGTAGATTTGCATCCTTTAATTTACCCCCGCCTCCAATGAAAAAACGGCTTTCGTGTATAAAACAAGGGGTAGCAACCCGAGGCGGTGCTACGCAGCTTGCGCTACGCCCTGTAACTAGACAGCCTATGCGGTTACGTGCATGATGCCCCAAGGCTATTGGGGGCGTGCCGAGTCAAGTTCCTACATAGGAAGCTCCCGTTTCAGCACCCTTCCAGAAACGAACGACTGCGGAAGAGCCTCGTTACTCTTTGCGAATGACAGGTGCTGTATGGTGCCGCAGTCGCTTTTTCAGACCGCCAAATCTATTTTCTTTCGCTGGGGCTGTGGTTCTTTGATCCTCACGAGCCATCACCTTTCAATGGCCTCGAGCAAACTAGGGAACCATCACGGAGGATTGAGTCAAGTGCCGTGAGCATTTCTTTTGGCCATTGACTATCCTTTCATTTCAAGTGTAGGCTTAAAATGAGCCTATTTCTGGATGAGCATATTTTTACCCTGCTATGGACGAGGACAGGAGCTTGGAGTATAAGAGTATCAAGTTTCTTTTAAAATAGTTTCATCCTTACCTTTGTTATACTCTTGAACTTTTCTTGTGGTCCTCTGTGGAGTCACTTATTATCTCAATATCCCCAGTCATTCTTTGCCAAGAGTTAGATCTCTCACAGTCCTTTCAATATGGTGGCTATCAACAGCCTAATTCCGCAGCTTGCGGCCGTTCTTCTCTTTACGGGCTCAACCAGTGCTATTCCAACAAACGCTCTACCTCGCAGAACTCTTGATGTCCGGGCGGCAACTACCTCAGCAGGTACAGCAACCAGCGCCGCCAGCTCTTCGGGCACCACTTCAGCTCCGAAAATCGTCTACACCGAAACGAACAATGCCGGTGCTATCAATGGCTGTACATCAACCTCATTGGTACCCTACACAGACTCGAATAACGTTGCTTCGACCGATACTGTCTGCATTGGTAGCAGGTTCCCTATAAGCACCAACTTGAAAATGGCCAGTTCGGAAGCCGCACTTGTCTCGTCTTTGGTTCCCGTCTCTGTTCCTGCTTCTGGCTGCGCTATTGGGACCATGCATGACGGCTCGAACAAAGGTTACTGTACTTGTGCCGGCTCGGGAAGTGCATCTGCAAGCAGTGTCAGCACGATCCTGGCCTACTCCAGCGGCAACCTCACAACGGTATGCAATACAGGTGCCGGTTCTGTGCCGACCAACTACGTCGAGGTTCCTGAAATTCAGACGGAGCCAGAAACGGCGGAGCATCCCATCTGGGCAAACTCACCAAGCGATGCTGTGGCAGGCAACTGTACACAAGCCGACGTCCTGGATGCTCGTTGTTGGGAAGCCCTAGAAATGGACGCCTATGTAACGTGGTGGTGGGGTGCATTTAACGGCAGCTGTGGGGGCACGCAGTTTGCCCAATGCTTTTACAAGCTCATGACACCATATGCCCCTTCGGATTGTTCTATACTTGCCGTTGATGCCCCTTGTAGACAACCGGCATGGAATGATTTCAAGAATCAATGGAACGGTGTGAGAAACGCCTATGTAGCTGTAAGTCATCCTAACCGCACCTTTATCTATCCTCAGAACTGAAACCTTGCAGTGGAACTTATACAACATCAACGTGTTCTTTATTAATTACTACACGGCTATTATCAGTGCAGGGAGCATATCTAATTCCATGGTGGGCACTATCGTCAGCGTTATTGATCCAATCAAGAAAAACAACGTTGTTCTAAACGATATTCTTACGGCACTCTCAGTTGGCCTCGCTTTCCTTCCAGGGCCTGAAGCAGCCATTGGCAAGGCTTTGGTCACTGGTGCCCAGCAGGCTCCTGGTGTTGCCAAGTACTTATACCCTATTGGCACGGCAGACTCGCAACTCCTCCAGATGCAACAAGTTGCTGCCAACCTTGGAGCTTCCGTCAAAACCCTTCAAGACAGTATCGGCAAAGCACTCCCGCCCATGGTGAACGATGTTAATGCTTTCGCTGCATTCACGTCTACTGGTGCTTTCAGCGCGTTCCTGCCGCCTCTCGATAATTTGGCAGATGGTCTACTAAACGGCATGATGGCCTATGTGATATCGCAAGCCTACCAGTGAACGGCGTCTTCATTACGCGCCAGCTCAACACTTCTGTTCGTGCACTTGCGACGAACGGTACCTCACTTAGCTATGATTCTCCTTGTACAACCGATTACGATTCGAACGGCGTTTGCGATACGTTCTGGTACGATTCTGTAGATGATACCACGTACTCGTTCATGGCCGCTAAATCCGATACGCGATGGCACAGTTTCAATAGCGATATGAACATCTGGTTCAGCAACTATACCACACCCGAGATCCTCTTCAAAGGTGCCGCCGCCTGCGCCGCAGCGAACGGATCATCCAAGGGCTCCGACACTCCAATCAGCATTACGCCGACTGCGTTCAGCACCGACTGTCTCTCTAACATGAGAGTCTGCACGTGGTCTCTGACTCCCGGAAGTAGCTGGGACCCGCTCTTCACGGACTGTACAGACGCAGAGGCCTTCTCCGATGTGGCTGCAATGCCGGGCGCGGGGCCAACGGACTCTTCAGCAACTTGCAAAGGCGCTGAGAGTGGCGGCAAGACGCCTTATCTGCTGGCGTGGAGGCAGTATCTTGGTTGGGGGCTGCTGGAGACTCAGGCAGATGCTCACGGCATCAAGGTCTGCGCGGGCAGGTAAATATTGAGCCCCGGTTCAAAACGTACCCGAGACAAGGCGTATGAGCGCATAGCTGGAGTTTAGCATTTGCAGTTGTTTCGATAGCCGGGGGTCGGTCTAGGGCGAGTGGAAACCTTTGTACCTGTATATTCATTCTACTACATATTCTTAGGCAATAACAAACAAGCTTATGGACATGTCACATCTATCGTAATTTAGAAGTTCAAATCCCGTGCCAGCGAGTGAAAAAAACCCCCAACAAACGACTTCAGTAGACCTGGATATATTTAATATAGAGTTTAGTTTCAACAAGTAGGTTCTATCAAGTTTTATAAGTCACGTAAAAGAGTTTTGGACCAAGCGATACCATATCAGCTTAGATTTAGGAAGCTAAAGCCAGAGCTACCTAAGTGATAACCACTTTTCGCGCCCCCTAGTCTAGTATAGTACATCGATCAACGAAGGGATACAAGAAATAATAACGACAGAAAGAAAAAGTAGAAACGGAACCTCCGCAACCCCGCACACCCCCAAACGCCTCCCCATCATCCCAAACAACACATCCAACCCCCAAGAGCCACTCACCACCCAGAGTGCATCCCTAAATAACCCCCACGCCCGCCGACGACGAAATACTAGTACTAGCCGCATCAGCCGACGCAACGGTCTGGCCGCTGAAATCGGAAAAGAAGCTCGTATCCGAGCCGTCAAAAGCGCCCGAATTCCCATACGTGTTCATCTGGCAGTTGTGGTCGAGATCGGCGGCGCAGGCCGTGTTGGCGCTCGTGCTGGGGCTCGAGAAGAGACTGCCTTTGTTTTCGAGGAGCGGGGTCACGACGTCCTGGAACACGTTGCCTTCGGCGACGACGTAGCCGCGGCGCCGATGTCGAAGGCGTGGCCTGAGCAGGCGTACCACTGGGGATGGGGAGTTAGTTGGTTTGGAATTAAGAGTGTTTTGTTTTGGGAGTAGAGGAAGGGTATGTTCCCGTTTGGGGGAAGTGTTGGGATGAGTTGGGGTTTGTGATTGTGGGAAGGGGGTGTGATAATTAAGAATGTGTTGTCCTTACGTAGTTGTTGACAGCGTGAAGCACGGTGTTGCTTTGGATCTTGGGACCGCGGCCCGAGGTGTGGTGGATGTAGTTTCCTTTCATCGTGACCTGGTCATTAGAGCCCGTGAGGTAGATACCCCAATAGTGATGGCCGTCACAGGTAGCACTCCAGTTAGTAACGCCATCAAACTCGGTGTTGGAGAGGGTAACACGGTTGGATGCGGTCGTGCCGGCGACGAACATCTGGCGGCCACGAGGGAGACCTTGCAATGGTCGACCCAGACGAGATCACTGCCTGCGACAGTGATGGCGTCGCCACCCCAGATGTATTGCGGGTTCAGCTCGGTGATGTGGATGTTTCTATTGTTGTTAATAATGTTGGGATGGGGTCACAGAGACGGGTTCATACTGAATAATTACGTTCGTTGCGCCGTTGGCGATGCGGAGACCTTTACCCCTGATTACGCCACTGGACCCGATGCCGATGAGTGATTTGTTGGAGCCGACGTTGATGGGAGTTATTCCCGCTTTGTCGTATGTGACTTGGATGGAAGTGGCGCCGGTTCCCGCATTGCCATTTGTGCACCTATGAACATTAGCGCAAGAACCTTTAAAGAGCAATGGAAAGCAAGTACGAACCAGTCAGCTTGGTTGATAGCATCTTGGCCTCCATTATCAGGACAGGTATTGGAAGCCGGTCGACATCCGGTTTCAGTGGCAGTTCCTTCACTTCCGATGAAGTTGAACCTGGTTTGTGTAAGCGGAACAGCTTTGATAATGGTTACTGAGACTTACTCTTTGTTGAGAGCGATGACTCTAGCGGTGGAATCGGTAAGCCATGTCGTCAACTCGGTGATATCTGCCGGGTACTGGGGAGTGGCAGTGCCTCCGCCGGTTGTGCTTGCGGCGAACCCAGGGGCTGTACCAACTACACCAACGGCTGCAGCTTGCCCGAGAAGGGTGTAGATACCGACGAGTATATATGTAGGTGATTTCATGATGAGAGGTTGTGAAAATGAATAGGGGATATTGAAGAAACAAAAACTAGATAGCAGAGAGATATAAGAACAGAAGAAAACAGCGTCTACTTATACAACTCTGGAATTCCAACCATCCTGTTTCTCTTTAATTTGATTGGAGGCATTGAAAGTGAGATGAATAGGATGAAAGGATGATTTGTTCCTGGTTGCCAAGGTATCGATGTCGAGGGCCAAAAGTGGATTGTACGTATAGTCAAGTGAAGAACTGATTACCAGCAGCGGCGGCGAGTAAGGCTCTTACTATAAAATTCGGTGTTGAATAAATCATTTAATAGAAGTAAGTTTCTGCATTTTGTATTTAATAAGTTTTAATCATTTAGCATAGTAATAGTAGGAATTTGAGAAATAGGAGGTAAAGGATTCAGTCATAGCTCTATTAGACATAGTGGATGCACACGTGACATTTTCCAAAACACGTGTTATACAAAGTACCCTAATAAAATGTATGAAACGCCAATGTTTCTATATTTTATATCAATGACGTATTTAATAACACGGCGGCGGCGTGAGATACCCCACCAATACTGTACAGAGCGGAATCGGAATCTCGCCAGCAAACAGGGGCAACCCGAGAAACGGAAATTCCGGCTGAAATGACAGCCCGCTTAGCTTCTTGGCAACTATCGCCAAAGCTTAAACAATGGGTACGAACTGTGCTGTAAGCATTGACATGTTTTGTTCAAAGCGACTTTTAGTAAACTACCGATTTATTTGCTTGGGGCGTTTGAAGTTCAGGGACCAAGAGTCGTGAAGAAGCCAAAATACGACTCGTATTATGCGAGGAGTCTGGAGATGACTTCTGTGCTGGTGGTGTACTCCGTACCTGCCAAGTCAAGTCGCGGAGGAAGATGTTAGAGATATAGACAAGTATACGGATACCACCAATTGGTCCGAGCATACAACACCCGCAACCGCAACAACGCCTCACTTCTACTTCGTATCAATCAATCTTCAAACCATGCGTGAATCGTTGTTTTTGTATATTGTTTAGAGAGTTGTACGCTCAGATAGTTACAGACATAGCTTAGCCCTAAATCTTCGCCATAAGAGTGCCTCCCTGCGGCACTGTACGCAAGAATGCCCGCATGTCAACACTCTAAATACCGCTCTTCCCTAATCCGAATCAATCTTCAATCCCAGTTCGCCTTCCGAATACCCACCAAACAATTTCCACTCACGCTCAGTAAGCATCATCCGACTCTCCTCACACAGCCTCCTCATCTCCTCCAAACTTTCCACACCCCCCAGCTTCCTCAAGATAGAAGCTTTCCCCAGCGCAAAAACACGCTGCACATTCAGCGCAAACTCCTCCTCGTTCTTGGTGTTCTTGAACCCGCAAAAGCGTTCCGGCGTCCATGACTTGCGGTCCCGCGGCTTCACGCCTTCCTTGATGCACAGCACTTGCACCTCGTCCCACAGCTCATCTAGTGTTGTTGCTTGTACGAGCCGGTGTAGGACCTCGCGCTGCGCTTCGCGTTGGACGTATCCAGTGGCTTTATTGCAGATTGGACAGTGTGCAAACCACATCGTGAGGCAGGAGAAGAATAGGAAGAATACTCCCAAAGCAACGTAGAATTTCCCAAAAGGATGGAGGCGTTCCCAGCTATCAATTGGGTGGGCCAAGGGTGTCAGACAAAGCTTGGGTGTGTAAGGATGAAAAAATCGTTTCGGATGATAGCTTCAAATACATTCTGGGGCACTGGTAGAGTAATCGTCTGGTGGTACTAAATAGGCATATTTAGTACCACCAGACGATTAGTGTTAGAAGCTAGCCTTTCGCAAGAACGGCCTTTGACTTACTAGTATCTGAAAGGAACGACATTTTGATGATTCAAATGAGTGAAGGTAATGTGTGATGGTCTAGTAATGCAAGTATATTAATTAGAATGTATCGTGTTGGGTTTCGGCTAGAAATGATGCACGAATTTATTTTCGTAGTGGGTAAAAGATAGTGGGAGCGCCAGTGGCCTGGTGGTCATTTTTCAAAACGTCAGAAAATAAATTGACGTGTCAACGCCTATAACTTAGCAGACTATGACGACTGACCCAGAAACTAAAACTCAGTTTCCCACATTGAGGATTTGCAAGAAGAAACATCAAGCAAAGCTGTGCCAAATTCCTATAATCCGAACCACACCCGAGGGCAATATATCTCGTCTATAAGATTGGCTCAAAAATTGTGAGTTCAACTTCCCTCTATTTTCCAGTACTAAAAACCAACGAAAACACAGGTGTAGCACAAGATTGGAAAAGCACACACTCCTCTTCAAGACAAAGCCCCGGAAACTCAGAGAACGCAAAACCGATTCGGAGTCCACAATGGCGAATGTATCCTCGAATCTTACCGTTGCAGAAGCATTGTAATGCCCTATCGAATGCCTGGAAAAGAAAGCAGCATTCGATGCGATATTGTTCTGGTTTTTAGCTTTCGTTGGCTGTATGGGAATACCATTGTTTTGTGTGGTAATGGGGACTATACGAGGGGCCGAGCGCCGGGAAGAAAGGTTGGTCAAGGAACTGGTGTGGACACCGAAAGAAAAACGGGAACCGATGCTCCGAAGATTGTGCGAGGGGTACAGGCTGGAATATATTGAGGTTGAAGATGATGGAGAGGAAGATGGAGAGAAATGGGAAGAGAAAACAGCAAAGGGAGCATGAAGGTGGCCCATCAAGCCCATGAATGTAAGCTGCCACTTGGCGACACGCGTGTGAAAAGGGTTGAAAATGTGCTATGCGCACTATGAGATTCTGAACAGTAAAATCCATTTATTCCGTATCCGTATTCGTATCCGCATTATCATAATTATCCGCACAGTGAAAACACCCAAAATCTCCCACAGCGGGTGAATGATTCTCCCGGCATCGCCAGAACACCTATCATGCTACGCCCGTGACCCGCCGAATCGCCTTCCTGGCTCCTTCCCCAAGTACCATAACCGCACCTTCCTGTTCCAAAGCCCTGACCACCTCGGCAAATTCTGGGCCATCTATAGATACACTACTCTGTTCTCCCATTCTCCTGACGACTTCAGAATACCTGGCATTTTGTCCTTGCCTAGTCATTTCATCCAGCAGCGTAAGAACGGCAGTCTTCAGATCCCCCTTGCGCCTCCTCTCGCTTGCACTCGTGCCCTCAGTCAGCAGACTCATATCAATGAGGCCAGTTCTGGAGTCCGTAGCCGTTTGCTTGAGAGCACTCTTGATCAAGCGCACCGCTTCTTTGACATCGTCGGCAGTGACTGTCTCTGAAAGTCGCATCTTGGCATGTGCTTCAGCGAGTCGGATCATGGATTCCAGCTGTCTGGTTGTGGCAGTAATGCGGCGTTCAGCGGCGCGGACGTCTTCGCCGAGTTTACGCATCTCGACGTAGGCGGTTACGAGCTCTTGGGACGCTTCGGGGCTGATGCGGGGTTGGCATTTGGTGCGGGCGTAGGAGATGTAGGAGGTGAGGAACTCGATGGGCTATTTATGTTAGTTATGTTCATAGAAAAGGAGCAAGTTTACTCACGAGAATTTCCATTCCTCCAGATGCACTTTGTGGCTTGTCGTCCAAGTACATGCTGAGCAGATGCCTGGCCAATCTTCGATCATTTGTCTCATCGACGCGATCAAGGATAAGGTAAACCAAATCAAATCTAGACAACAATGTAGGTGGAAGATCAATGTTCTGGGGAACAGGCAGGTTTGGGTTATACTTGCTTCCAATAGGATTGGCGGAAGCAAGGATACTCGTTCGAGCATTCAAGGTCGTAATGATACCAGCTTTGGCGATAGAGACAGTTTGTTGTTCCATAACTTCGTGAAGGACGGATCGAGTGGAATCTGACATCTTGTCGAACTCATCAATGCAGCAGACACCACCATCAGACAGAACCAGCGCACCGGATTCAAGGACCAGTTGACGAGTTTCGGGATCACGAGTGACATAGGCCGTCAAACCAACAGCAGAAGACCCCTTGCCACTGGTGTAGACACCTCTGGGAGCAATCTTGTGAACATATTGCAGGAGCTGAGACTTCGCTGTAGAAGGATCACCACACATCAGGATGTTAATGTCTCCTCTGTACTTTGGGCTTCCTCCTTTCTCGAATGACTTGTTTGTTCCTCCAAACAGTTGTAGCAAAATACCCTTCTTGACATCGTCCATTTCAAAAATACTCGGGGCTAGCGATCGCGAAAGGAGCTCGTAGATGTCAGGTCGTGCAGCAGTAGCCTTGATCTTCTCCTCTTCCTCTTCGCTGACTTTACGAGTCTCCTCAATGTTGCCGGTAAGCTGGTCGGACAATTCTTGTTCAACAGTCGAAACATCAATTCCCATACGCTTCTTGTCGACCTTTTGGATGTGCAAGACATCGATATAGGTCTTGTAAATGCTTTTTAGGGTGCGTTGGCGAGGATTGACACGAACAGGGCTGGCTTTGAAAATACCAGTAATCTCAACGCGATCACCAGCCTTGCAAAGGTCCACCAACTCATCATAGACGCACATGGAGACAGAATGGGGGGTTTGACCCGCAGGGACCGAGTCTGGAGTTTCTTGAAGCTTAATGACCTGCTTATCCATGAATCCAGAGCGGTTGTGGACAATCTGCATAGAATTCAAGGAGTCGCAGATGGGGCGAGGGCATTTGGTGGGCTCGGCGATCTTGCCACGGTCGATATCGACCTTGACTGTATGATTACAAACGGAGCATCGGAAGAAAGCATCTCTCATGTCGGGAATAATGGGGGTTGTTCTAATAACGAGACCTTTGATGGCCACAATCTTGTCAACATCTATAAATTGTTAGTAGATCTCAAAAATGAAAGGATAGAAGTCCTACCAGACGGATTCAGTTCTCTCATGTTGATCGTATCATCAAGGCCAAAAGGCCGAACCCTGT
The DNA here is from genome assembly GCA_007825375.1 of Lachnellula willkommii. Taxonomy (NCBI): domain Eukaryota; kingdom Fungi; phylum Ascomycota; class Leotiomycetes; order Helotiales; family Lachnaceae; genus Lachnellula; species Lachnellula willkommii. The sequence goes on along the minus strand of QGML01000235.1, from coordinate 10,910 downwards.
ACTGTCTCTTTTGGACCTCTTGGCACCAATCAATCTCGTTCGACTCTTGAGGGCGTGGTGTTGATGGCTCCTGCTCACTTCGTTCAGAACTTGGAACAGGGGGTTCAGAGCTCAAGACTCGACTGCGCTGGGAGGCTTGTCCAGCAGAGCTTTGGGATTGTCTCTGCTCGGTCATCTTGGCTTCAGCAATCTCATACATGACATCCTTGATTCCCTGATCCATGAGTGTGACAATATCTTGAGGGTAGTCCTGTGCTTGCTGCCAGAGCTTCTTGGTTGGCGGATACGCCTTTAGGTTACGGAAATCCAAATTGAGACTGGTAACACCCAGTGTCAACATGTTCTGCATCATCTCCAAATACTCTTTGCTGTTGGAGTCGTCGTCTTCGTTTGTTTCATCCTCGGACATGCCATCCGCCCACATGCGATATTTCTTGGTGAATTCCCGCAGGAAGCTCTTGAAAGTTGAAAGCGTATCGTTGATTGAGACATTGGTGCCCCAGATACAGAGAGTGGAGTTCCCGCCCATAGCCTGAGCATCAGAAGTGGTCGGATCCATGTTAGAAAAGGTGGGCGCTTCGGAGGCTTCAGCAGGCACATCGCGAATGACTCTGCCATTCTCATCCATCAAGATACGGCGCCTAGCGCGAGGAGTGTTGATGTTGTCTGAATTGATATCTCCGCGTCGCGAGTTGTTTACAGAAGATCCAGGACCGAGGGATCGGGAGGAACGGACGAAGAGACCAGAGCTCTCGCTACGAAGGTCTGGTTGAAGGGATTGTTGACGGCTTGTGAAGCCATTTCCTGGGCTGGAACTCGGTTCATATCGGATGGGAGATGATTCTGGATATGTCAGTATGTATTTCAGTGTCAATCTCTGGGATCCTTACCGCCAATGAGGCCGCTGGCTCGTGGAGTTCGATCACCATCTTGCTGCGTTGACTGCGTATTGGTCATCTGCCGCAGAGGAGAGCTCACATCTCTCTCTGCATTAGAACGCGCAACAGCAGCAGGGGAGGACCGATAATTCATGGGCGACGAAGAAGATACACCGCGGCGAGGGCTATCTTGCGACCCAGCCGCTTCGCTATGCAGCTGGGCGGCTGCTGCATCAGGAGGTGAGCTTGGGATCGCATTACGTTGGGATGCTCTCCGCGGGGTGGCAGATTGGGAGGATCTCTGTCGCCGGTGCGAAGGGGACGACATGGTTGCGGATGGTGGTGTTGTGGTGTTGAAGAATAATGTTCCACTCGAAGTGGGAGATTATTTTGGTGGATGTGGTCCGGATGTTTGGTCAAAAAACGCGTCGCGGTCCATAGCGCGTACGGAGGTAAAGAGGTTGCATTAGCGACCCCTAGCGTGTCTGCGTCGAAAAGGGGAAAGGGGCTCGGATCTCGATGTGGTGAGGGTGCGGCCACGGAGAACTTCTGTTTTATAATCATCCACAACTACTTGTGAGACATTTTCCTCAGGTCAGCGCATACAGCTCTTACATAAGGGATAGATAAAGTCAAGTAGATTACAAATCCCATTTCTCACACACTCCGATCCGGTTCTCCTGAACCTGGATCCGACTTCATCCTTCAATTTATAATCTTCCACCCCCCCTGAGACATTATTCTTTTCTTCTACGTCTATTCCGAGGTCATGGCGGGCGACCTCGTTGAAGCCCTACCTATATCAGGGTTGCTATGAGTCAGGCCTATTGGACAATATAACGGTTTCAATTTCAATTTCCTTATATGTCACGTGATATGCATTTGTTCCAGTTTAATGAGAGATTTTACTGTGGGGCCTCAGGCCTCCACAAGTATATAGCTTCCTGCCACCCTTCCTACAATGCAGCCACACCTTTAACTCCACATCGCGAATCTCACATTTACTTGCTTGGATTTCCTAGCTAGAGAACTTATACACATCGCGAGGTCATATACTAAATCTTCTCCCTTCACCCGGTACCACGCGGGCTAAAGCAGCAACTATTTGTCTATTATTATAATACTTTATAGAGATCTGCTCCGATTTACTTGGTAATTTTAGGATCTCAAGCAAGTGATGAAAGCTTACCTAGTGTTCGGTTGAACATGAATGATATAGCGGGGTAGGGAGTTTACTGTATGCTGCAAGCTGTAAGGGAAAGTCGGATTCAATCTATAGTTGAATATGTCACTTACTAATAAGAAGGCATCCACCTGACAAGCAGAACAGGAAAGATAGTTAGGTACAGACTTTCTGATATCCACTATCTCAGATCATAATTCGTAATGTCCACAACTCATAGGGTATTGTAAAGCCAGCAAATACACACTTAGACGCCAGAACATACCTTCACCCAGCCCAACAAATAGGCACCTTCAAAGCCATCCATAATGCCCCACAAATCCCGAGGAATCCACAAACGCCAAACGCATTCCCTTTCATACCAAATAAGGCTCATCAGTTCAAGGCAAGTACAGTCCTACCCCCAAGTTCCGGGAAGGTAATGTGTTCAAGATCTTCCCAGCCAGGCAACTTCTCCACCTCTCTCAAACAAATAGCCGCTGCCACATACTTGAACGAAAGCAACTGTTCGCGTCTTCGATAGACAGTATCGTCTTCCAAGCTCACAGCCAAGCAGGCGACACTTCTCTCCAAAGCCTGATCAGACCACTCATCACCGTCTTTCAAGATACAATTGACAATAAACGTAGTATCCTCATCAAACTTCTCCTTCATAGTTTTTGAAAGCTCACGTTGGTAACGATTCGGAACACCGGTTCGGCCGAGGATGGCGCCGGTGAAGGCTTCGAGTTCGGATAGAGGGCGTTGGGGATGCTGGCTGTAGTCTGTCATGGTGTTGAGGAGTGCTTCTTCATACCTGAGAGCGTCAGTAGATGTGAGACATATTGACTCAAGCTATTGTTACTTACATGTCACGAATATCCGAGGCCCAATCCATCTGGTCCTCCCACTGGAATCCTTGAACCTTTTTCTCCACGTATCTCCAGACTTCGTCAATGATATTAGAGCGGCATGTAATTCCATTGGCGGAAGCTCGTTTTTGAATCTCCTGGAAAACAGCTTGCTCATCAATGGCGCGGTAAAGCTTGCCGAGGATTTTGTTGCTCTCGTAGTATCTGTAGCTTGTGAACTCATCATCTTCATCCTCCTGGTCAAGTGGATCCCGGAAAGGCTTGGTTTCAAATACGATTCCACTGTTCTTCTCAATTGTAACATGCGGACCAGGAGCTTCAAAGTCAGGACGCCATGGGTTACTCTTTGGCAATTTGGTCATATCAACCTACAAATCGTTAGCCAGAAAATGTAAAACTCCGAAATGGCGCATACCGGAATCCCTGTCTTCGAAAAATCGACGGCAGTAGAATGCATTTCTGACAGACGAATGCAGTTTTCATCACAGACGCCCGCCTCTTTTTGGTCAGCCATCACTCGATGTTGAACAGCAATTCGACCAAGCTGATCAGTTTCCATGAACTGAATGAAGAAATCCGTCATGTCATCCACCTGGACGGGTCGACCAATATCCACGGGCTGTTGAATTGCGTAGTCAGCCGGCTGAAAGACCCTTTTAACCTTTGCCCTCTCGTCCCACATGATATAATAACGGTCACCATCCAGATCACCACCGCTGAGTTTGCTGGGCAAGTCGCGGGCCCCGTGTTGGCTGAAACAAATACAATTGTGTATTTTGAGAAGAGGAGATCCCTTTGGTGGCATGACTCCGTCCACCAGTTGCACGTCTCCTGGATGAAGTGCCGGAGCCCGTGAAATAATCAGGTCTTTGCCTGTAATATATCTTGGGACACCATCCTCAATGACAGAGCAGAAGATCTCCCCCTCTCGCAAATATCCAGTCTCATCCATAAGCCCATGTAGATGGTAGCCCTTCTGGACGGGGATCCTTGTCTGATGCTTGAGCTTGCGAAGTTCCGACAACAACGTCAACTCCACAGTGTCGTTTAGAAAGCCGTCCGAACGAAAGTCGAGGTTATGCGATGCAAGGGCTGTGATTAACCATGGAAAGTGGAAAGGCTCGCCGACTGACTGTCTCTTCAGGAAAGTTGAGGCATTTAGAGGGTTATCCGTAATGTCTCGCAAGCGTTTGACTTCTCTCGCCTGGAGGTCAAGGAAGAATCTGTCCTCAACTCCCATATCCTCCAATATCTTGATGAACTGCCTGTTCAGGTACATTGGTAAAGGCTTGTAGGCTGCCTCACAAATTTCAACATCTGCAGAATTCGAACCATCAAATTTGATCATCGAAGGACGTAAAACCAGTGCATCCTTGGGCAAACGGGAATCCAGCGATATCATACCTTTCGCGCCTATCAAAATAAATTAGCTTGGTGAGAACTATTAACGGAGGCCCAGAGACTTACCCTGGAAACGGATTTGAAGGCATGTAGGTCTTGGAAGCGTCTTCTTTGGAAGGCGTTCCCAGATCTTCTTCAGGAGGGATGATGAAATAGTACCGACGCCATCACTGAATACACGACCGTTGCTTCGAACGTCCGGTACTTTAGAGTAATCATTAAGGTCGATTGCTACTGCCGTTCTTGTATCAGAGAAGGCCTGTCCAATTCGTGCGGCGCATTTTGCTGGACTTGGAATCGACGCAAAATTGCCGAGAGATCCGATGAGTAGTCTGTCGAAGAGTAGCCTGTCTTCAAACCAAAAGGGGGCCATGAACCAGCAAGATTGAGCTAAAGTACATTCCAGTTAACCCTGACTTGACTACCTCGAAAGGTTTGGGGGATGGCAAGAGATATAAAAACTTGAAGCATTTTGAGACTTACCTCGAAGGGAAGAATGTGAGAACCCGAGAAATTTGTAAACACGGCCAGCAATATTGATTCCTTCTCGAAGAACTGCTTTGAAACGTCCGTGATATATTTTATCGTTGGAGATTCGAGGATTGAAACGCACCGGTTGGCCATCTTCATCGCAAAACTGTACCCGGAGGAAGTACTCATGTTGACCCGCATAATTTCTTAGAATTCTGTTGTTTGCCTCGGGCTCGGGCCCATGAAGGTGGATGCCAGATGGCATCACTTTGGCTCTGTGAATGATTGCCACATTTTGAGACATTCTCTCTCGCTCGATTGCCCTTGTAATCGTTAGCTTCCTCCAATAATAAAACATTGGAAAGCATGGAAAACTCTTACAAGGCTTTCGATTCCCGCTTGCAACGGGCTTCATTCTCCAACAGCAACTCAATCAAAGCTTCCTGGCCAAACTCGGTAGCCTCTGTCTCTGGTCCAGGAAAATTGATTTGATTGAAAAGCTTCCTGACGGCATCGACGCAAGTGGGCGTTTCTGTTCGCGTTGCCATGGATGCAAACTCGGGAAGAAGTGCCAGAACGGTGAAAGGCGACAAATAACCATCCTGCGCCAACTTCTGTATCTGAAACTTCAGTACGAACGGGATATCACAACGAGGGCTCGACAAAGCGTTTTGAAGCAGTCTTAATCCATTAGTATACGACTCTGGAGATCTCTGAATGTCTGTTCGCCGGTCGGAAATTGAGGGCATTTGACGAGCAGCTTGACGGAGAGTGTTCATCCGCTCGTTTACGTCCATAATAAGTCCAACGTCGGTGAACTGCAGATTGTTGAGAGCGATGCGGTATACAAGACAGGTCCTCGCGATAGGCTTATGTATATCGTCAAGGTAGGGAAGACGATGACGATCGGGTCCGAACTTTCGTGCCGGTGACTGTCTTGTCTGTTGTTGTTGAAGACCAAGTTTTGCAAACAATTCGACAACTGGATCTGTAATGATCTTCTCAAAAAAGCGTGGAGGCTCGTGCATTGAAAACGTTAATGATGGCTTAGATCCGTCCTCAGTAATAATCTCCAAGGTACTGGTATATCGGAAATCAATTCGACGGCCATCATCAAGCGTCAAAATCATGACCCTTTCCCCAAATCTCGCCGTGCCACTGACTTGCCAGTCGACTTGAGGGGAGAAGACAAGCTCCGAGTTGACATAGGTCCACGCGCCGCAAGATACAGAAGAGCACTGAAAGGTGACGGGGAGGATTTTGGGTCTAGCATGATGGTTGTCGTGGACCAAAGCCTGGGATTGTCGCTCTTGCTGTTCCCGGGCCAGCACTCGAAGGAGGTATGGATTTGCGTCCCGATTGCTGCGCTCGCAATAGATATATTGCCCCAAGAATCGAAGGTTGATGGACCTCGCGCTGGTCTTGACCCCTCGACGATTTCCCGCAACCTTGACCTGGCCGTGATGGTCGAGAAACTTTCGAGCATCGTCAATACTGAGGAAGGTCAGTTGGGCGTACGGACTGTCCCGAGACTTCCGAAAATGGACGTTTTGAATGGACAGGTTTTTGAGGTAAGGCTTGAGAAAGTTTCGCAGCGCATTCTCTGTACTTTGAGCAGGTACATTGCGGATATGCACCTCCATGCCCTGAGGCTGCGCCATGGTGGGTGGGCTGGGGAAGCTGGGGTTAGAGATGCTCTGTCAAGGAAGGAATGGATGGTTCAGTGCAGTGCCTCATACGGGCGTCGACGACATTGGAGATGGTGTTGAGACGTGATGAAGTTGTTACAGTATGTTGCGCTTTCGTCGAGAGTGAATGTTTGACGCGGGGTTGCATAGAGGGGTTGGAGGGTGTGAATGCGAGATCCCGATTCGGAGGCCTTGGCCGCCAATTGATTCTGTATTCACTCCGTACTCGCCGAAAACCGACTGTCAATTCTTCTATCAAAATGACAACGCCTGCCAAGGGAGGAATATCAGAGAATAGCTTGCCTTGATGATGGAAGATGGAGGAAGGGGAGCTACAAGTATCCCCGCCGAAAAGAAAGCTGGTTCCCGAAATGACATCAATCACGTGAGCGCAGGGAATGAAAAGGGGGTCTTTTGTGGTACCTGTTAGTGGTCATCCACCTCAAATTGAAGCTAATAAACTTTATCTTAACAACATTTACAGTCTGACCAAATTTTTAACATATAGTAAATCTCCATCATATTTATACAACAAACCCCAAAATATATATCAACTCTCTCCCAGTCCGAAACTTCTCAGCTCTTCAATACAACCTCCAGCTTCTGTAACCTACAGTTACGTACCAGCAAATCCATAATCCAATGGGTATTTGCCTACCTTACTACCTCTACCCCTTTTATTACCATATACCCTAAATCAATCGCAGCAATTGCAACACCCGCCCTCTTCATCACCATCACTACCACAACAATTACAGCAATTACACCCATCATCGTCGCCACCCCCACAATCAACACAGTCAATAGAGTCATCGCAGCAATCGCAATCGCAGCCGCAGCATTCGAAAAGCGCACAGCAGCATAAGAGAGCAACACTATGCCGTCACCGATCCATTAGTTTCTCATTTCCACTTCTGCACAAAGCAGAAAACAGAAAAGCTGGGTAGGTGGATACTTACATGGTACCTATGCAGCCCCTGTTCTTCTTCTTCTTCTCGGGTTCGTAGGGTTGTTCTTGTACGTACATCTGTGGTTATTGGTTAGAAGAGAGGGTCGGGGGTTTGGAAAAGGTGGTGTGTACCTGTTGTTGGGGCTGTGTGTATCCGGGCTCATAGACGACGTTCTGGCTGGAGTAGTTTTCTGTGACGAAGGTTTGTTGTTGAGATCCTTGATATTGCTGTTGCTGGGGATGTGGTGCTGCGTAATGCTGTGGCGCTGCGTGGTGTTGAGGGGCGGCATGGTGTTGAGGTGCTGGGTGATGGACTACATGATGCTGAGGTGGAGCATGATGTTGAGCTGGATGATGCTGAACTGGATGATGTTGTACTGGAGCACGGTGCTGAGCCGGACGTGCCTGGTGGTGAGGAGCCATCGTTTCAACAGCTCAACAAACGAAGAAAGAGATCAAGAACCAACTCCCACAATCATCTAACAAAAGACAAAACAGCAGAGTAGAATAAACAGAAAATACCCACCTACTTATACTGGACTTCATTCCAATGCGCCAACACAGGAGCCACAAACTAGACCCGACAGTCTGACACAATACCCCAGCCAAGGTAGCATTTGCCCCCCTGCATCAGAGCGAAATTCAACTCCTTGGTCAGCCGCCACCTACTTACTAAAATAAACCCAAGCTTTCTCAACGCACCTAATTGCTAAAAATAAATTCAAACTTTCTCATACGCTCGCGTATCCAGAGCCTCATGCGCGTGGCTTACTGTATCAACGCCAAAAATTACCGCATTGGGTAAATGTACAAGCTCCCCCATGCTTCTTTTGGGCCTGGCTGCTGATAGCGCGTGGCCATTGCGTCGGACTAAGCAGAAAAAGGCTTACTCATTGATGCACGTTCTCAGCCGCACTCTCTCTTTTGCGGACCGATGCGTTCCTTTAATTTCCATTGGGTGAGAAAAGCCGTAAGGCGTTGGGGGCGTAAGGCAGGCTTTTTGTCATGGGTTCCCTGTTGAAATGAGGTTTCTGACATGCTTTAGTTCTGAATACTGAATAGCTTGGGAACTGTGAAAACCCAATCAGTATGGTCAGGAAATGCAAGAGTTGTAGCTAAAGAGGGAAATATGGATAAATTGCTCGTTGCGTCGTGTCTTTATTAATAGCCCGCTATTCATCCTCACTCTGACCCAGAAATTCAGGTAACCTTTTCAAAACATCAGTCCATAGTTCGGAACCATTTACCAAACTAACAACAGCACCCAATACATCATCCACTGAGGCTCGAATCTGTTTCATGCTATCCCGTTCTCTCAGCGTAATTGTGTCGTCTTTAAGCGAGTCAAAATCAACCGTAATTCCAAAAGGGGTACCAAGCTCGTCATTTCGCGAATATCGCTTGCCGATACTAGCAGATGAGTCGTCTACAGTGTGGGAAATTCCGAGGGTGCGGAGCCGCGCCGAAAGTTTTTTGACGTGGGAGGCGAAGCCTGGTGAGCGCGAGAGGGGGACGATGAGGACTTTTGATGGAGCTACGAGGGGAGGAATAGAGAGGACCTAGCAATTGGATCAGCTTTGGTAGGGGTGGGCGCGAACACGTTGATATCTTACCCCGCGGGCTACGTCGCCAGGACGATGCCAGTACACGTGTTCTAAAAGACTGTAGAATATCCGGCCAATACCAAATGAAGGCTCAATGACGTTCGGGGTATATTCTCTGATGTTCTCGACTCTGGTCCGGCGCACTATCTGGATTAAAGCCTTATCTAGCTCAGCCTTTCCTTCAGGGAGACCAGGTATATCGATGTTGATGGCACCGTCCTTGTTCAATGTTTGCTCAAACCTTTCACGCTGCTCCTGGCTAAGAGCTTCTATTGCTTCTTCAACGGCCTTTGCGTTCTTTCGGAACTTTGGCCCAAGCTTCTTTTTGTCAATATCAACTTGCCACTCTTCGATTCTCAAAGGTTCTTCCCGCGGCTCACGAACAACCAATGCCTCACCAGTTCTCTTGGAGTGCACTGAAAGATCATAGGCGCTTCGATCCGCGCACCCAACACACTCTATCCAGCCGTAACTAGTCAGAAGCTCACCATCCCAGCAATCTGCTGCGTAGTGGGCCATTTCGTTGGCCATATGTTGCCGGAATCGTACTTTCTTCGGGTCTACACCAATCTTTTGGAAGAAGAGATGAATCCTTGCCAAGAAGTAACCCAGGGTCTCGTTGTCTATCACGTGTGAACGGACTGCTTCACCGACAGTCATAACCTTGATCTCGGTGCTGCCTGCCAATTGCGTATGTCGGTCGAGGAGGACAAGTTCAATCTTATCAATGTCCTCAAAACGGTCGTGTTTTTTCCCGCCCTCGGGATCAACGAAATGTTCCACTTCAGCCATGAGAAACTCCCGCACACGTAAAATACCCGTTCGTGGGGAAATTTCGTTTCGATAAGACTTTCCAATTGATGCTGATGCGAATGGCATGGTATTCTGGTTAAATTCAAGCAATTTCTTGAAGTTCACGAATTGCCCTTGGGCGGTTTCGGGGCGCAGATAACCAATGGAGCCGCTGCTAGGGCCAATGGATGTCTTGAACATGAGATTAAAAGGGACTGGCGGGAGCACTTCATTGTTACCGTCGGGGTTTCTAATGTCAAACTTCTTGATCAGAGCTCCGAGCTCCAGCCCATCGTAGTTATCGATCTGCGGAGCAAGGGTCAGTGCGGTGACTGGGAATATACCCGGGATTTCTGATTTCTTACCCTTGCAAGGATCTCTTCGAATTCTTTGGCGACAGCGTCATCCAGTTTGACCACCTTGACATCTTTGACCGCCCGCTTCTTCTTCTTGGCAGCGGCGGGGTCATTGCTGGTGTCCTTTTCCTCCGCCGCCGCGATACCTCTTGCAGCTTTGTCTCCCTTCAGTCTTGCCTCCAACACATTCTCAATCAAGTGGTCGGCTCTTAGATAGTCGCCATTTTTGGAGTCCTTGCACATCCAGTCTGAAAATTTGTCGACGTGTCCGCTGGTTTTAAACACGTCTTCGGGTGTCAGGACAGTGCAGTCCAGCTCCAACATATTCTCCTCCAGCACAAAGTGCTTCCTCCATGTGTCCACAAGGTTCGCCTGCAGCGCGCAGCCAGGTGGCCCATAGTCGAAGAGGCCCTTTGTGTCGCCTGCAAACCCGCTAGCTGTTCGATAGATTTCGAAAGAGGGTGTGAAGAAGAGGCGTCGCTTGAGGAGTGCGTCGAAAGGAACGCGGTCAAAGGCCCCGCCGGAGCGGGTGGTGAGTGCCGCCATTGGGGGTAAAGTAGATGCAGCAGATGAGCTTGTCAATTCAGGACGATGTGCAAGTTCAAGTCGTTGTATACATGCACTTTACTCGGAATTTGAAGAGGGAAAGGGAGAGGGAGAGGGAGAGGGAGAGGGAGAGGGAGAGTAACGCATTTCAGTTGTTGACTCAGAGTGAAGCGAATTCCTATTAAACGACC
>QGML01000234.1:0-22433 GCA_007825375.1 Lachnellula willkommii | reverse complement strand
TAAAAGTAGGCTAAAGCACTAAGCGATACCTAACTAGGCCTAGGTTCCGCGCGGCCGCATGGAAAACCACTTTACGCGCCCCTTGTCTAGGACATTGCTAAGACGAAGGGATAAACCATGCGGAAACATTAGTTTCTCTAGGTAAGAGCAACTACAAGCGCTTTTTGCATCGATATAAATATTACACTCCAAGCATAAGCTATTAGTTGGAACACAGTATATTTAAAAAAAAATCGCATCTCTTCCACGTTTGCGAAGTGAAGGAAGTCCACCATCACTTTAGTGTAAGTCATAAAAAGTAGTTCCATTTCACAATCTTATATTTTCAAGAGTTGAGAATCTACTTGGCGAAGAAATAAATGTTACTTCCCACATCCTTCTCCTCCACGAATCGGCACTTTGTATAATTTTTCCAGAATGCCCACAAGAACGGCGATTTCCTATCACTTTGGTAATGGCTCCCCATAACCTTTTTGATAGCGTCATTGGCTTCTACTGCGTGATAGAACGGGATGCGTGAAGCATGATGGTGCAAAACATGAAAATCGATGGCGCCGTGAAAGAAAAACCGCCCAATAAACCCAAAGTCTCTGTCGACCGTTGACGCGGCGCCGCGTAGGAAGCTCCAGCTTGAGGTTTGGTAATAGGGTAGTGCGGGGTCGGTGTGTTGGAGATAAGTGATGGCAACTATGATTGTCACGTTAGCATCAACAATAGCCCTTGTCCTAGATAATGACCCTGTCTGTGGTGAAGAAACAAAGCAGAGCGACAATGGCTATAGAGAGATGAAACAAGCAAATACATGAACTTACGGATCCAGTGATTTGTCCACAGCCAAGGCGCACCATACAACAGAAAGACCTTCTCAAATCCAAGAAGCTGAACGCCAGCCCACAGGCCTGTAACTACTACAGCGATACCGATGTTGCTCATGATGATATCGTTACGGTCTGAAGCCTTGAAGTTGGGTCCATCGCCCCCGAAATAGAAGTGAGATCTTGTCCACCATGGGAAAACATTCATGCGAGGCAACGCAAAATTGTTGATGGTCAGGTATATCGGCCATGCTATTAGTTGATGAAAGAACAATGTGATGAAAGCGATAATAGGAGTGTCTTCAACCAAGCTCCAAGAGCTGAAAAAGAGGTCTGGTTTTCGATTCTCATGGGCTTTCACGAAGACCTCTTTAGTCTAGAAAACAATATTAGTATCTGATTGACATGAGATATCAAAGCGTTTTAAATGCCTACTCACATCCGGCACGAATGCAATGTCTCTCTCGATGTTGTTTGTTGACTTGTGATGTTGCGAATGGGTGATGCGCCAGCCATTATAGGGAACAAGCAAGAGAGAATGAATGAACAGCCCAACAGAATTATTGAAACTTTTGTGTTTGCTTAATGCACCGCTGTATGAGACACGAGTAAGTAAAGCTCGGACGATGGGGAATAAGCCGCCGCCGCCCTCCACTGCACTACCCCTTTAAAGCGCTGGGTGTGAACTAGATAGCGCCTCTGGAGCGACCTACCTAGTCTCAGGGGGTAAGCGAGAAAGAAATGACGAACTGTCCGCACTCGTGAGCCAACTCCCACAACCCCGTAAACACCAAGCCTTGGCAAAACGAATATAGCCACCAGCCAGAAGTCCGAAGGAAATGCGAAGGAAGATTAGATATCTGAGTTGAGAGGTAGAAAAGCACAGCAATCAAGAAAAAGTCGCGAAGGACATAGGCTGCTGATAGAAGAGTGTTGCGTTGGAAGCAGTGGGCTGGAATAGCATCATGAATCTGCTTCATGGTATAGGTAGGCGGCGTGAAAAACCGCTCGGTTGGTAGATTTGTATCATTGTCCGTGTTTGTAGCCTTTTGGGCTGCTGTCGAATCGTGCATTGGATGAAGTTTGGTTGTTTATTTGAAAGATAACCTACTGGATCTCATGTGTCTTATATGATTTACTTCTCCTATTATTGGATTATTGGCAATCTTAGATGTTTTCGCACCGCTTTCTGCAACGGTCCGTTTAAGTGGGAGAGTTCGACGGGCACGAGCCTTTTAAGCAGAATCCGGCAGAGTTTGAGCTCTCGCCCCTGTCCAGGTCCACTAAGTACAGCCCCAACACGCGGCTTTGGTGGTGGAAACGAAGATCGAGACAACCGGTCACCAAGTGCTTCAGGATAAGTGGTGCAAAATGGATCCGAGAAATACGTCCCGACAGACGGCGATTGCGGGAATGTGCGGCCTTTTCCCAGTCAGGGGTTACCCGATGTTTCCCCCTGTTAGCGTTGGTTTCAATGGCTTGGGCCGCGAGTGAGCCCTAGCGCCTGGACCCTGAATGTCTCCCCAGGCGCCGAGCCATCAGAAATGTTACGGAGATTCCTAGGCTCTTACTAAGCTCCTTACGAATGTTTGCCAACTGATACATTTGGCGTAAAAGAAGACAATAAAGTATAATACTTCAGTATTACTTGGGAATATCCATGTTTCGCATTCATTCAGTCTAGTCGATAAGTCCCGATGCCCCGCCATTCCACATCCACTTGTTTTCGCTGTAGCCATTGGACAAAAGATATAACGAAGATATAATGCTTTATCCTAGCTTATATAATGGGAGACTTTTATTAGGCTAGTTCGAAAAGGTTTCTGAATCCAACGGCCTCTACTTTGCCTCTTGAGTATATCCCCCGCTAGACTGCTAGCGTTCCTCGTGCATTTATACCTAGTTATCACTATTCGCATAGTCGAAGGGAGTAGCATATTACGTCATATGCGTAACGTGATTAAACATTAGATACTTCGCACGTGTTTCGTAGTTTGCTTCATAAACCTCGCAGCCTTCCAACTTGTACTTCCTAATGGAACCGTCTCGCCCATCGGCTGCCTAACCACGCTTTCCCCGGTCTCCTCACTTCGTGAACTTCAACATGCGGCCGTTTCCATTCGTCTAATTGAACATCCATCAAGCCAGGTGCGAAGAACTTCGCATTTCGGCCATTGATCCGCGGTCTCAATTGTTTCGATTCCCTTCTCTCTTTCTCCAACCTTCTTCTTCTTGCTCGGGTCTTTCGTCGTTTGCAGCAGCAGTAGCAAGCGAGGGCGGCAACAATTGTCGCGACGGTGACAGTAATAACAATGAGAATTATGAGTTTCGTGACAATCTTTGCCCCATGGACGTAGGTTGACGGTGGAATGGGCACAAAGCGGGGCTTGAGAGGTTGCCCGTGAACAGTGGCACAGAGAAGGGGTAGGAGGAGTGCATATTGAGAGAGGGCTCCATGGGAGAGGAGGTTTGGAGCCATGGTGAGAATCGGCTGACGAAGTTCTAGAGACAGGAACCAACGCAGGAAAAGAGACAGCTTATAGGTTCGTGGAAGCCTGATTCATTAATACGGGTCAACTCTAAACAGCCTCAAGGCAGAAGCCATTTTATATAATCACGAGGCAGACAAACATCACGGAAATGCGGCGGAATCAGCCTCGTTAGAATTCGTGGATTATTTACGAAGTTTAGAAGTAGAGGGAGGGCTGGTGCCGCTGAGGCCGGACGCCGGAACCGATGATGTGGCAGCCTGCGGTTCGCTTCGTGTTAAAGGGGGCGGAGCGCCCCACTTACAGTACGATGGTCTAGCAACTACCTTATTGGCCAACTCGTAAAGCTCGACCTTCACGGCGTATTACGCATTTACACCACTCATCGGCTGTATATCGAAAAAGAAACAAAGCCCTATAACCTTGTATTGCGACTCAACGCGCAGTCCTACTTATACTGAAGTACTTCTAGAAACGCACAAGCCCTTCTATTTTGGTATGTCAGGCTGCTCAAGACGTCTTACCAGGCTCTTGAGATTCATCAACATCCCCTGGCTTATCCGGATCATAGTCACCAGCCAAATACTTATAAGGCTGCATAAAGTCTACAAATCCAATGTTTGGACTCGAAACTGTGTAACCCATTCTAGCCTGGACTTTATAAGACCATGAAAGGACTTCTTCAGTGCTATACGCGAGGTATGCATTTTCCTGTTCAGCTGTGTCAATTAACGTAGACGATTTCAAGGAACCATATTAGGAAACTTTAACCTACCTCTGTTCGTAGATATCCTCGACAGAAGAAGAGACCATGCATTGGGCGCTTTTGATTTTGCGTCAAGTTGTGCCCTCCTGCATGGTAGAGGCCTCCAAGAAAACAAAGAGAGTCGCCAACATTCATCTCCGCATATCCTGCTTCCTCAACTTTCGGTACTCTGTCAGAGTCCCAAAGGTGCGACCCTGGAATGGCCTTCCATACGTTATTATACAAACAACATAAGTCTTCGGAATTTACCTACTAGTGTAGCGCCATTCTCATAAGTTGTATCAATGCCAGGAACTAAGAAGGCAAGGGAAACATCTGAGCCGACTTGGTATCCAGTCTTCGTCTGATCCAGATGGGTGACATGGTGATTCTTATCATCGCGATGAAGTCTCTGCGCTTTACCGCCAGGCCCGATCTCCAGAGTCACAGCGGTGTCAACAATTGCATGGCTGGTGTAAACATGCTTGGTTTCCCCGTAATAGTTATGCGTAGTCTTGTCCACGAACATAGACAGTATCTTGTCGACGAGTGGATCGACAAGCCATTCATCGCGGTAAGTCTTGCTTCGAGCGGTAAGACGAGTACAACGGCGTGTCTCGGGTGGGAAAAGGTCACCCTGGGTTGCATAAGCTAATAATCATCAAGAAAATGAAATGTGTCGATTCACCTTCCAAGGCTTGTCATTGTCTAAGTAGGGTCTCGTATTTGCGTTCACGCGTTCGACGGCCTCGCGAGAAGCAAAATTCTTGATTATGACACCTCCATCTTGGATGATAGCCTGGAGTATTTTATCTACCTCTGTCCGCTCGATGCGCTGCAGGGACGGTCTTTCGATGGAGCCCATGTTGAAGTCAACGTCTGAATACCGAATTTAATATTATTCTAAACTGTGTAGCTAGACAGGATATCAATCGATGTAAATGCAAGCTACTTAAGTTTAGGACAATGAAGCATCCTTATCGGATATCGATGGCGAGATCATTAACTATTGGTGCTAGAATAGGGAGAGGTTATCTATTTGCGGTTAGTCGTCCTGTCGCCTCCCCGCACTCAGGAAAGGAAAGTCATCCCGACCGAAGTATATCCCACCTTTGTTTATGGGTTTTGAGAGATGCTTAGGAATACAGCGGAAGCAGTATGTAACCGTTTCGAAATAAACGTTCTCCTGTCATGGTCTTGATAAGGATAATTTGGCTTCTGGCGAGATTCTATTAATCCAGCAACAGGTAAAGCTTACTACAAGTCTGGCAGTGCCAGACTTCGGAGGAAATCCAAAGCTCCATATTACACATTTATGGTGCTATTACACCCCTGGGGCGCCTTTACCTTCTGGAAAGAGCCTCCTCTGAGAAAGGTTTGAGCAATAATAGCAAAAAACACATGTAGGTCAAACTTCGACCTGTAGATAATCCGCTTTTCCTACCGTACATTCAGATAGATACCAATTTCATGCAACAGACCTTCATGTAAGCTCGTCCATTGATCCATTTTTGACGGCTTAAGATTCGAAGATTCTTTTGCTATATATAGTGACTTCAGCGTTCTGGCGTCATAATAGCAGACCTTTAGCAGGGTTGTTTGACATCCTTTGCTGTTTTGTTAAGGCGACCCAAAAAGAGGAAATACTGTGACAGGAGCCGATAGTGTGCCACACAAGCAAAATCGCTTGTGATCAATAAAATCAATAATGGGGGAATAGGCTTGACGCCGGCAAGAGACGCCAACTTGGGTAGTAGAGGTAAATCAGAGACTCACCGACTAAGACCTGAATAATAATAAAGAGACACACAGATCAGTCAACTTCCTCGCCCAATGCGTACTGACGCTTGTGATGTACAACACACCTAAACCGTGAAAAGTTGAGACCCGAAATTATTAGGAAAACAGTAAAAAATGCTCAAGTTTCCCAAATTACCAAAGGAGATTCGAGTGATAATTAGGCACAAAATAGTTAATTGCTTCCATTAGTGATCGTCGCGGAGATAGAAACATTATAAACCCGGGAGAAACTAAAGGGGGTAATTTGGAGATTATTAGTTATTGTGGAAGAACTGTCAAAGTGTATAACATTGTCTCAGAAACGGCGCTCTGGCATTGCATTCTCGTTTCAGTGATATGGTAAGACTTGCAAGCTTCACTTCAAATAAGCTAGGACTGGACTCCATACCTTTACAGAAGTATCAACTGGTGGAGGTTCATCGGGTACGTCTTGTCAAGGATAAGTTTGTTAGATGGACTGGCGATTCTTGTGAGTGCAGGTCTCTATTTTTAGCAGAAACCTCCAGAACTGACGGAAATATCAAGAGTCCAGATGAATAGCATCAGCATCGAAGTATAGAACTAACTATCGAAACTACTCAGGAAGAGGGTTAATCTTTTATCCGATGCTAAAAACTTGCACTTTTCTTTTCATGAATCCACGAGTGGAGGCAGAACAGCGTGCGTGATATAAGTAGGCAAAAATACACTATCCCACCAGCCACTTTTAAATTTTGCAAATGCCAAAGCTTATTCGTAGCTGCTTATTTAAAAGCTTTAGTGAACCATATTATAGAGCGAGATAAATGCTATGAAAAAGTGCAATGAGATTAGTAATAATATAATGTTCACATATAGAGACTTTGAAATAAATCACTCGAGCGGATGTGGTAAGCAGGTAAATCTCCTGTGATTTTCTACAAAGAATGCCTCTTAAGTATATATTTTCCCTTTCTCCATAAGTCTTAGGACTCTTACCTAATCTGAAAGTTCCATACGCGGGTCATTCTTGAAGTATTATCCCGGAGAGTAATTTATACTACACTTCATAGCATTTCTTGCATCCTAGTGTAGCTGTCTTCGAGGAAGCTTAGGAGCTGCCTACACTGAGAAAACTTTCATAGTAGTAACGCAGGTTATAAACAGTTCCCGAAAAACCTTCCTATTGATTTCCCCCGGGGGACTGCTGGGAGACGCAGGCGAAGGGGAAGTAGTTTCTAAAGGAAGAAAATGTTCTTACTAGATGACCAAGAGCTTGCGTGTAAATGTCTTCGATTATACATTTTGGTAATATTAAAGTGGGAAACATCTCTACTTCTATGGTCTCAGGGTCGCGCGTGGCTTATCATTTTACGTATCACGTAGGGCAGGGCACCGGGACATGTTCACTCAAATCACATTTCGTCTAAGCTTAATAATACTACAGCGACTCTTTTTTTGCCGAGTGACTAAGTAGTTAGGCTAGGCTATTTCTATTTTACTATTACTATAATCACCTAAAATAAGACTTTAACTTAGAGTATACTATACCTCTTACTCTTTACTCTCTACCTCCTTTATACTAGGCTTTTACATAAAGTATAAAGTAGGAGTAGAAGAGAATCAAAGCGCTCTAGTAAAGCTCTAAGCGCTAATGTATTAGCTAAGCGCATAGGCCACCTCACCCAAAAATCCCTTATTACTTAGAATAGCCGCATCACAGCAAATACTTAAGCTATAAAGCTAATTTATATAGCATTTAAATGCGCTAGCCTAGCTCTAAATATGCATTAAATTTTTTCTTAAAATTATAATATAATAGTGTTTTTTTATAAGTACTAAGTTACTTAGCGTTTGCCGTAGCATAGAGCTCGGACCAGATTTGCGATTTGAGTGAACATGTCCCGGTGCCTTGCCGTAATCACGCGACCTTCCGTTTTAGTCGACCCCTTTCCTGTCATTCGACCCTAACTATCAACAGGTAACGTTACAAATACTCTCCCCCGCAAATGTCCCACGTACCTCCGTAGCCCTATTCATATGAATATTTCCGTAGAAACTGTTACGACGCTTCGCTAAGAAACATTTACCGTTGCTGGTCACCTCTTCGGGCCAATGGCCTAATAATTAACATTTAAGGAGCAACGGGCCGCATCTCACTCGGATGACCCTGACGATCTTCCTATCTAGTCTATGACATCTATGGCACACGCGACGTTACCGTGCAACGCGTTCCCTCCAAGACAGTAGTTTCAAATCGTTGCTAAAAGTACATTTCAGGAAGGAACTATTCACCGGGTGACTGCTTCAAGTCCTGATAAGCTGCTATTATCCAAATGATGACCTGTATAATACTAGATACCAGGGAGTCAGGCAAATGTGGATAACAGTTCATGTTAGAGTGAGTGCATCTCCGTTTTGTGATACGCGGGGCGGAAATGAAGCACACTTCAGCTTTCTATCACGCCGATATTAGATCTCTCAACTTGTGCCCTCTATAGCCTATGGATTGGGTAGAATAGAAAAGTGTCTTAATATTAAATCTGTCACGAGCTCTGAATCCTCTTGTTTGTGCTGTATATTCAGGTCCTCACAAGGCACACAAGAGCACGACTTATCATTAACAGGGATTCTCTATCTCCAAATATTAGAAGTGAATGTTACACTAACGGATCTTTAATGCTACCGTTCCTTTCCGGAGTATCTCTTGTAGGTTACAGAATGACACGCAAGTCACATGCATAAGGCAATCCTCTATATGATATATATATTATAATATGACCCCGATATTAAGACATCCAGAGATTCTAAGTCCCGCTTATAAGTTTCTTATTCTTTTTGTGTACTTAGCAAATCTTAGTATTCTTCCTTCCCTCCTTCTTCCAGGCCTTATCTAAGTTATGCAAACATATCCTAAAGGCTTATGCCTCGCGAGCTTGCTCGCTTTCTTGCCTTTGACCTACGCTGGATTTAGCTCCTCGTCCTCTAGTAATCTAGCTGTCTACTGGGGTGAGTTGCTTATGAAAACATGCGAGTGAAGTTTAGTTACTAATTAATTAAAAGGTCAAAACTCTTACGATCAAGGAACCGGCTCTCTTGCTCAACAGAGATTATCATACTATTGTGCAAGTATGCAAACTATATATACTCCCTTTATAGATTCAAATGACTAACCCAAAATAGATTCTGCTATCGATGTAAGCAGCAGGATCTATACTTCGATTTGGCTAGTCTAACAGAATAGATCATACCCCTTGCATTTCTTACAACCATTACAGATCCTACTCTTAACTTCGCCAATGCTGGAAACAATTGCACTGCAGTCTCAGGATCTAACCTTTTCTCTTGTCCTCAGCTTGAGTAATCTACCCAGCTTTGATATTCATTTCTGTGCTAATCCAAGTCAGAGAGGATATTGCAACTTGTCAATCAACCTATGGGAAAACTATCATTTTGTCCGTCGGCGGATCTACATATACCGAGGGTGGCTTCACATCCTCCGATGCTGCAGTAGCTGCTGCAAGTAATATTTGGGATATCTTCGGCCCTAATACTTCAACTTCAGTTACCCGCCCCTTTGGCACCTCAGTAATCGATGGATTTGACTTTGACTTTGAATCTACTGTTGAAAACATGATCCCGTTTGCCAATCAACTTCGCTCACTGATGACTGCTTCTTCGTCATCTACCGGAAAGCAATATATTTTAACTGCTGCACCCCAGTGTCCATACCCGGATTCGGCGGACGGAAGCATGCTTGCCGGTGCAGTATCTTTTGATGCTATTTTCGTCCAGTTTTACAATAATTATTGTGGTGTGCAATCATACACAGTTGGCTCTAGCACGCAGAACAATTTCGACTTCGCTACCTGGGACAACTGGGCAACAACAGTGTCTCTGAATCCAGATGTCAAAGTACTTCTTGGCATTCCTGGAAACACCGGTGCGGGCTCTGGATACGAGACTGGAACTACTCTTGCAGCAGTTATTGCTTATTCGAAAAGCTTTTCCAGCTTTGGGGGTGTGATGATCTGGGATATGAGTCAAGCTTATGCAAATTCGGGATTCATAGATGATGTCACCAGTGATCTTGCAGCTCCGGCATCTACGAGTACTACGGTTGGAACAACCCTTACTACCTCTACGACAAAACTAACAACAACATCGACGACGACAACGGGGAGTGCGACGCCAACGACCACAGGTTTAGTGAGCCAGTGGAATCAATGCGGAGGAGAGGGCTGGACGGGGGGAACCCAGTGTGTCGCACCGTATGTTTGTACAGTCCAAAGCGTTTGGTACTCGATGTGCGAGTGATTTGGATTTCAGAACCTCATCTGGAGGAGGTGGCTTATAGTTTCGATGATTTTGTTATGATGTGATTACGCCCCCTTTTCTGTGGCACATGGCAATGTTCTCGCTTCATGTAGATAATTAACGCTTTTTGATACGGCAAACTGTTATTGACTTTAAAGATTGACTGCAATGTCTGCGGTGGGTTCTTTTTAAGTTAGCAACAACCTTAATGCTTCTGCCAAAACTTTGACATTATGACCCCCTTTGTAAATGGACTTTGGCTTTCTCTTCATCCCCATAAGCTCATGTACGGCAATTTGTGCTACACGCACACTATACTCCACCGTAAAGACTGTATCCTCTGGTATCTCCACATATTGCCCAAGCAATGCTAAATTTGTACTTCCCTTCGGGATGACTTGCGGCCTATCATAGAATCTGCGCCTTGTGTGCTGTCATATGCATGCCATGCTGCTGCGGCTGCGGGCTGAGCACAGCCAAAATGCAACCGCCAATGGAAATGGAAATGGGATGGCAAGTGCAGCCTCACGCCCACCAGAACTTAACTGTGTAGGATCTTCTACAATTTAACTTCTCCCTTCCCCACAGACACTCTCCCATCGATTGAAAATCAAATTTCTCCCCAGTGAAGAGTCAAGACAGCCTGATCGAAAAGTCAGTTGTTGTAAGGCTAAGATGGAGAACCTCGTCTTCAAAACAACTCTAAACCGCTGTCGCCAAGTCCAAGAAGCTACCACTTATTTCGAAATGTTCTGTTACTCGGTATTGCATTTCCTCTCATGAGCTGTGGATGGAACAAGACTGATAATCATAGGATCCGACTATGGATACGGTCGAAGAGCATCCTTTGACTACCGATAAGTTCGATATTTTCTTGGATAGAAAGGTATGCGTCTTAGGGTTTGCGGATGTTAAGCATAAGCTTACGGTCTATCATAGGGCGCGTTCGCCGAGCCGATTTTACCGGATGGTGTTTCTGTGGTAGCTAGACTTCGGTTGATGTAAGAGTGGAAACTCTCCACATTGTCTTTCCCGTGATGAAAAGAACTGACTATCTGATAGTCTTCAACAGGACGCTCAACATCCAGAAACTTTCACACCGCATATAATAAGTCTCGATCCTGAGATATACTCCAAGATGGTACATTCGCTGCATTTGCCGAAGAGGGGGATTGAAAGTTCGAGCTGCGCTGGTCCATTTTTCTGGGCAGCTATGGACCAGGATGAAGAGACTTCACGTCTTCGTTAGTAGAGTTTATACCTACACTTCAGAGTTCATCGTACTAATTGTGTCGCTTCAGACATCGTGCAACTGAAAAGTGACGTCCGGAAGAAAGGACACACGAGAGGCTGGGAACTTTTGCTAAGCCACGATTTCAGCACTGGAACCACGACAGGCTTTTGTAAGGGAACTCAATCTTCCGACATTGTGGAATCTATCCGCCTTCTAAAAGGCGCTGGTCCGGAAATATGTCACCCTTTGCCACTCCCATTGATAATTCTCGGTCACGATGCTTCTTTCAAGACGGACAGCAAGCAGCGTGACGCACGGGACTGGCTGCGCAGACTCGAAAATGGAATCTCAATACGAACAGAGATTGAAGAGAGAGAGAAGGCTACGTGACAGAGGGAGTGGTGGACGTGGATGTGGTGAATAGAGACCTCGTGGAATGTCCTTCGCAGGTTCTGCGGAAGCGGCCTATCGCGTTTTTGCGGCTTACTGGTTCGTTTAAAGAGGCGATGGAACTTTATTATGATAATTTGTCTGAAGATAGAAAAAGCCCGAGAATACGCAAGATGCAGGCCGCCATGTTATCGAGACTGGACTTCTACAAAAGGAAATGAGAAGGAATCGAGGCGCATGCGAGCGTAACTTTGGACAGGCTCGAGATCCAGAGGAGCTCGGTAAGGACGAATTCCTTGTTTCAAGCGTCCAAATACTAATATCATATTCCAGTTATATAATATCATTTCTCAGAAGGAAAGCAAATTGAACTTCAAGATGGCTGGAGAGCAGAGGAAATTGGCTCATGCGAGTAAACGCGATTCTTCAACAATGAAAACTATATCTCTTCTCGGGAGTGTCTTTCTTCCAGGAGCTTATTTGGCCGTGAGTTCATTATCTGGATAACTTGGCAAGACTGACATGTTTTCAGTCAATATTCTCAACAACATTTTTCAACTTCCAAAACGCTACCGACATACCCTCAGCCGTATCACCAAGCTTCTGGCTCTACTGGGTAGTCACGATACCAGTGACTTTAATAGTAGTGGAATTATGGCAATGGTTGGAAAAGACAAGCGAGAGGAGGTACGAGGAAGAAGATCGAGACTTGGAGAAAAGCTCCGAGCCTCCGAAGACATGGAGAAATTAATCATAGCCACGATGAGGAAGAGGACAATGTCTAAGGTAAGCACGTGGGGTGCAAGAGTTGAGAAAAAGGAGTCCCTGGCGAGGGATGAGGATAATGATTATGGAGCGTTCAAAGAACCTAAGCCTAGGAAGATGGGCTTCGGAAAGCTTCTTACTGTACCCACAATTCGTTTTTGAGAATCTTGAGCTATTGGTGCTCGGAATTAAGATTCGGGGGATTGTCATATCAAGATGGTAGACTCGAAATTTCAATAGTTGTCTAGGCCGTGGAGTGCGGCTTCCCTGAATTGAAGCGTGACGATCGTGGTACAGTATCCCAAATGGGCCAGACCCAGCCCCCATTTCAAAGATTACACCCAATATTTTGTCAAGCGTGACTTCCGTATCTGGGACGGGATATTCGAAGATTCTGGTGTCATTCCAAGCCCACAAGCCCACCCAAAAGCCCAATTACAATACTCACTGGTCGCCCAGGACTTAATCATACAGTCACTCCCGGTCCTCATCATCACCAAACTACCATTCTTGAACCAGACTTGGAGCCGCCTTCGCTCCGTATTGAACGCTGAGCGCTATGCAAGCATGTATCGAGGCATATAGCGACTGGTTTTCCCTCGCACGGAAATAATGCATCTCTCCTACGGCTAATATTCCCTTGCCATCAAGTGTTTTAGTATGGACGTTGGCCCCGTTTTGAAGACGAACTCGCGTTGCGACTTTTCTGCCTAGTTTACCGCGATATGGAGAGCATATTCTCCAGTCCGGTTTCTTGGATGCACATTAGCACCGCCTTGAATGATGTGGCGAAGAAGTTTTGCAAGAGTCTTGTCGTCCTCACTGTTGTTTGGATAGATGGTGAATGCCATCAGGACCGTGTTACCTTCCTTGTCCTAGTTGTTCGGACTGACGCCTGCTGCAACAAGTTGCTGGACAAGCTCATAGCGAAGAACTAGCCGCATTGAAGAAGCATCAGCATCTGCTTGGCCACGTTTGCGTTTGTTGGAGGATCCTGCGGGGACAGGAGCATCTTCAGAATTGATACTGAGAGTCAGAGAAGCCTCCGCAAGGCATTGAAGGCCATTTCGGCCTTCGGAATCCTCAATGGACGGGATATCAAATGCAATGCGGGCCACTTCGATGAGCCGCGCGTGCTTGGACAGGAAAACTTATTCGTCTGAAGAAACTGGGGATTCAGAGTTCAAAAGGACGACTGCAGGGCTACCCTTGTCGACCAGAGGTTTGCGGGTATCCGGTGCTGGGAGACTTTCGTCGATTATAACATGATATCCAGGCTTACGAAGGGTTGTAAAGACGTGGCCTGGGTTCATCGCAAAGTCCAGTTCTTTAATTGGCATCCGTCCGAAGGCATCTCGCGATGGCACGAAGTCGATACGGAGAAACCTCAGAACATCCAATTCAATTTGACCCAGGGTATTTCTTTTGGTGACCAGATGAAAGAAGTTCCTATCAAGAACATCACAGTCCTCTAATCGGATCTTGAACCGACTGAGTTTCCGCAGGACCCTCATCAAACCATTCCAGTCGTTTTCAGAATAGTGTGCGGAGAAATCGACGA
Source organism: Lachnellula willkommii (assembly GCA_007825375.1). Lineage (NCBI taxonomy): Eukaryota > Fungi > Ascomycota > Leotiomycetes > Helotiales > Lachnaceae > Lachnellula > Lachnellula willkommii. The sequence goes on along the minus strand of QGML01000234.1, from coordinate 8,359 downwards.
GGAAGAACATGAAGGAAATTTTGGCCGGCGGCATTTCTAGCGTTAGGGTCGGCACCGAGATCCAAGACTTCCATGATAGCACGAATGTCTGCATCGCGGGCAGCAATCATATGGAGAATCGTGTTTCCGAATTTATCTCGGAAGTCTAGACTCTAATCCGGAGACTTTAGTAAGCCAGCTCTCGAAACCAATATTTTTTCGGAATCATAGTCGTTCATCGCATCCGCAACCGCACACCAACAAGTTTTGGAATCGTGGGTCTTCAGCCCAGGAAAGCAAACACCTTGACGTTGTATCAAGCGATCCAGCGTCAAGAAGACGTTTGCCAATACCGGACGCGCAGAGCGGGGGATTCGCTTCACCGACGTAGAAGACTGGACTGTGCTAGCTTGTGCTTATGTATGTCGAAAGGCTCGTTTCATCGAAGTCTTGGGGTAGAGAGGCATCTGAGGGACTTTCCAAGCTAGACGAGTCTTTTCTTGACTCGTCAGACTCTGTGCTGGAATATTCTCCATGATTACTGCGTATCGGTGGAGCAATAGTCGACCTGAAAGGTTCTTGGGGAGCGAGAGCAAGTAGGTCATCGAGTGGCGTCTCTGAGAATTCGGTCGATGGTATTGCATCCAGTGGTTGGAAAGTTTGTAAGATCCTCTGGAGCCGATGGATTTCGACTTATTCTTTGTGCCTTGCACTCAGCCAGAGCTTGTATCCTCTCATCTATCTCTTCTCTGTTTTTCGGTCGCAGCCATCTTGGATCAAGGCTCAAGAGAGCATTCACGGTTTTCACCATTGATTCTTTGCTATGCCATGTCTGTCATTGAACCCAAAGTCACCATAACAATATCATGGAGCTCCACATGGATAAGGTCTGTAGCCGCCGTCTTGGAGGATGGAATGGATTTCGCTTGCAGTCATTGCTTCCGTGGAGCGAAAGGAGAGTGAAGTGACTTTGGTTTCTACAATCCGAGTCAGAGTAATAGGGATGTGTTGTTCTGTCACTACTTACCATAGCGGAACTCTACACCTTGAGCCTTCAGATATGTCTCGATTGGTCGAATTATAGAATCATATTGGTTATACAGGGTGCGGTTAACTCCAGCTAGTGTATTTATACGAGGAACCTCCCGAATAAATCGATGCAGATAGCGCCTGAACTCAACTGCACTGTGCCACGGCTCAAAAGCAAAACCTGTAAAATGTTAGTTCCTGCCGTCCGTGAATAAATTTGTCACTCACTAGCACTCGGAAAGAGATAGAGAGTGACTTCTCTTATTGAATTATATAGGTGTACTAAGAATATATTAGTATTAAATATATTAGTATTAATACTTATACTAATCTTGGTTATTACAAAAATCTTAGTCTTCTAAGAGTCATAACATTCGAGTAAAGCAAAAATAGCCCAAAGTAGGAAATATATACAAGTCTTGGCGCCAAGCTATGTCTAAGGAGATTATTCAGGGGTAATAAGGCGTCGAACTGCCGCATTGAAATAGAGCGGCGGGATTATGCGATGAGTGGGACCGAGATTGATATTACAAAGCTCCTTCTCTTCTCTTTGTGTAAGGAACGAAACGCAATCTACCTTAGTTTCATTTTGGTAAAAGGAAAGCTGCTAATTAGCCTAGTTTTGTTCTATATGTAGGGCATCGATTTTACTTCGTAGGAAATAAAATTGTACCTAATAGTAAGTTCTCATCTGGATAAATGAGGGGATGCGGTAGACCTTGCTAAAGAATACACGGGAGAGGGGTAATCGAAAGTTAAGTTGCATCTTTTTCAGCCATCATGGAATATAGTTGCGACTGTGAACATCCAAACGCTGTAGGGCTAGGATAAATTAAGCAACTGCGAGATTTGTTTTAACCTTACTTGTATGCATCAGCGCTAAAGATTTCCCCCGCTCTAGAAACTTCGTAGCGTAGCCAAGCTTTGATAAGCTTCCCCCCTCGCTTGTACCTTACATGCCTGCCCAATGCGGCATAGTTGGGGGTTCTTATCCAACTATCGCCAGTATATATATACGAGGCAAGATCGAGTTGCTGTATAAAGGAACAACTGCCATTGCCAAGTGATGCCAAGCAGTGCCAAGTAATGCAAATGCTACTCATTCGATCTCCTTGGCACTTTCTGTCCATGTTATTAGCTGTTTCTCGATGGCCGTATCGGAGTTGACCTAGATGACTTAGGTCATACGCTCTTTGGGTCTATATCGTGAGGGCTGGACATTGGATAAATAGTTATTATCGATCGAGCAAGGACCAACATGGAAGAGTAAGAAAGTACTTATATGCTTCCTCCCTCGTAGTATGGAATAGAAGATCATCCACTTACTTAAACACCGAGCAAAATTCAAAGTTCAATCTCTTCGTGATTTCATCATGATTTCAAAAGTCTTTCCAGTTCTTGCTCTTGCGGGCGCGGTGATGGCTGTTTGCCCTCTTTCCGTTGAAATTGTTGGAACTGCCGATCATGTTGCTCAAGTCGCCGTGACAAACAATGGCACTGAGACTATCACTGTCTTCAAGGGCAATACCGTGCTTAGTGATCATGCGACTAAAGATTTAGTCGTAGCTGCCGCAGGTACATGGAACTTCTTCCCATGAATCAGGGATTTATCACCCAAGTGCTATGGCTAACTCGATACACAGATGGAACCCCGCTCCCGTTCGCGGGTGTTTACATCAATTACAAGCGAAGTGGGCTCGCAGCTGAGAGTTTCCAGACTCTGGAGCCCGGACAAACAGTTACCGCTTCCGTGAACGCAGCCCAGAGCTATAAACTCGCTGGCGTCACGACGGCTCAAATAACCGCCATTCAGGGATTTTCATACGTGACAGGATCTGAAGCACCAACTACGTTGGGGAACTTGACATCCTGTGACGATATTACCTCAAGTACCGTGACAATCACTCCTGACCAGAACACGGTTGCCAGGTAGGTCTCCAAATGCGTTTCGGATGGATTATTTAACGCAATTCTGGAAGCTAACTATCTGTCCAGCGAGCACATCTCCAAGCGTGATACACCTAACTTCTTCTCCCGTATCAAGAAGCGCTCTGTAACTTACAGTTCATGTTCCACCTCCCAAACCAGCTCCCTCAAAACCAGCGTTTCCCATGCTATCTCGATGTCTTCTGCTGCGTACACGGCCGCTGGTTCTGGTGCAGATGACTTCACTACTTGGTTCAAGTCCACTTCGGAAGAATCTAAAGTCCGCTCCATCTACAGCGACGTCGAAGGCGTACAAACGACCTCCCCCGAGATATCATGTACCGACATTTACGGAGACTGCTCGGATGGCTCGGCATTGCTCTACACTGTGCCGAGCGACAACACGATTGTGCCTTGTCCTGATAATGGATTCTGGGACTTCCCTGAGTACGCAACGACCTGCTCAGATGATGACTACGACAGAGCGGGCAGTATATTGCATGAGACGACCCATCTATACGGCACTGACGATTATGCCTATGGCGAATCAGCTGCGAAAGCACTCTCAGCCGCGAAGGCAGCCGAGAATGCGGATACGTATGAGATGTATGCCGGAAGCGTGAGACTCGGTGGATGTGATTAGTGGGTCGAAGGATTAGAGAAGAGGTAGGGAGATAGGGTGAGGGGTGAGGGACATTGGATATGTTCAAGAGTTCATTCCTAGTGAGTAGCAGTCATTTGATGGACGTTTGCAGTGGAAGTTATGGTTTGGAGACACCGCTCAGGGACAAAATATGATATCTTTAATGCATCTTCTAATTTCAACCAAATTACTACAGAAATTGTGATGAAAAAAGTGCAGAGCTCTCCATTCAGCAATAACCAATGGCTCTAATAAGCCTTTAAAAGATCCCCGACATTTTATCTGCACGAGAGAATTGGTTTGACCGGGACTTCCGACCTGTCTGAAAGTGTTTTCGTCGCGAATTATACGATCCGTCGTCAAGTGACTTGACTACTAACTCCTAAGACTTCTTCGTGACCTCGTATGTGGAGTCCTTTCATCCTTTATGATTCTTCCAAGCCTGGCTATCGCTTCAGTTCGGGAACTTGCATATGGATCAATCATGCCCCTGGCTGATTAATCATACACGAATTGTGGGGGCAAGCATGGCATTAGGAGTTCTGCCCGTAAGCTGGATAGTTTTGTACCAATGAGAGCTCATCTTTGCATACCTTGGCTTACATTATTGAAATTGCTGAGTCAAGGTTCTGCATATTCAAGACTCTGGATTAGTAGTTGAGAGCCGCAAACCGCCTGGGTATGGCCTCATACAACTGTAGGTATTTGGGACATATGTTAATTGCTACTGTGGCGTCAGTTTTAGCAAAAGGTCGGTGTAGGTTTTGTCCTAGTCACTTGTCAGATCAAACTCCACGTAGGCTGGCTAAACCCTTTGAAGAAAGTGTACTCAGCCAATGACTGGATTCCTGTCACTTGCCAAGCATGTAATCTTCCCAGAAGGGAAGACTTTATGACTGGGAGCAGAATCCAGCAGGCTCAATAATTCTATCTATACCCAGGCCTACAGTTCTATGTGGTTACCATGAAGAATTGCACTGCGAAATCTCTTCAAGGATATGAGGACACAAGTGGGGAAGGCAATATAAAATACTACAGCTCTTGCTTACAACCTTGTACGAGGATGGCGTTCAGAAGAGCATAAGTCCATTAGCGATAGCCATGTGGTCTCGACAGTGACAAAGGCATATTTGTAGTTCAATCTCACTTCCGGAAAGTGAGTATATATATGCGAGTCCCAGACTCGATACCTCCTTCTTCAGCTCATCACTCCCCTTTTCTTTTGAAGAAAACCACATCCTTCCGTTGTCCAACCTCCAAGTCACATAAAAAATGAACCTCAAGACTCTCGCATCCATTGCTATTTCAGCAGCCACTGCCGTTCAAGGTACACATTCTTTCCCACCAGCTCGTCGGGTGAGCTGAGACCAGATCTGGCTGAAACTAAACCCATCGCAGGATATAACTTTGTTCGCCTTAACAAAACTGATGCCGTAAGTTTGCAGATTGACATTTCATCAAAATGCACCTAACCACCTTCCAGGTTCTCCTCGTTGTTGACCACCAACTCGGTCTTTCTCAGCTGGTGCGCGACTTCAGCACCGTGGAATTCCGTCAGTCGATACTGGCGCATGCTGCAATCGGAAATTTATTCGATCTTCCCACCATCTTGACAACATCTGCTGACACAGGTACCGTTTGTCTCTGTCCAACCCACTAGAACGGTATGCTAACAATGATAGGACCCAATGGAGCACTCCCCAAAGAAGTCATCGCCATGCACCCCGACGCCCCATTCATTCATCGCCAAGGTGAAGTAGACGCATGGGACAATGCCGACCTCCGCGCCGCAGTTGAGGCAACCGGGAAGAAGCAAGTCATCCTCGGTGGTATTGTCACGGAAGTTTGTGAGTCTTACTGATCTCCCAGTCATCTAACCACACTTTAATACCAAGATAGGCACTGCTTTTCTCGCCCTCTCGCTTGTAGAAGCCGGATACGAGGTATTCGCCAACACTGAAGCAAGCGGGACCTTCAGCGACAGGCTTGCTGCTGATGCCAACCGCCGTATGGAGCAAGCGGGTGTGCATCTTATGGGTCTGTTTGGAATTGTGATGGATTTGATGCGGGATTGGCGTAATACCCCGGGCACTGCGGAAGTGCTGCCTTTCCTTGATACGTAAGTGTCTCCTTTGACTGCTCTGTGCTGAATCGTGCTGATTTGAATAGATTCTTGGTGCCCTATTCATTAGTTGCCCGAGATCATGGTTATGCCATTGATAATGGCACCCTTGTCCCTGGGGAAGCAAAGATCCTGTAGGAAATGGAGGTAGTAGCGGGTTGGAATGGTCTTGAGATCAGGGTGAAACTATCAAGTCCGAAGAATCTGAAATGAGGCACTATGAGGTGTGCAGAGGAGGTTTAGCCGAGAATCAATGGAACATAAAATAGTGGGTATATATAACCCAAGTCAGTCGCTACTTGACAATTTGCGAGGAGAGGCGGAATATCATTGAAAATAATATGTGTAGACTTCTGGAAAGACAGCAAGAGTTCGGAAAACAATTTGTGGCGCACGCATTTAAAGCCACTAAATTTTCGGCCTTTTTGTCTGAGTGTGATGATTTCACGCAATATATTAGAACCACCGCTTTTGGCTCATTTTTCGCTGTCTTTCTCCTTGGAGGCCGACTGCACTTGTCCCAGCTTCTTCAAAAGACCAATCTTTCCAATGTTTCTCAAGCAGCAAATAGTTACCCCAAGACAAGCAACCATGCAACCAAAGCATACCCACTCCGCAGCTCTTAAGCCCTCTAAATACGCTGATAGCTCTGTCCGGCCATTTTTCAACTGCTTCTCTTGGACAGCGGATTGAGCGGTTTCAATGACGGGTAACGAAATAGCTCGTCCCATTGCAGCGACTGTTTGAAACATTGCTCCGGCAATACCTTGGTCTTTCCTTGGGAGCGCTTGGGTGGTGAAAAGTCCCAGGCAGGTGTATACGGTATCGACTCCAAAAGCAGATAGAGCCATGGCGGGCATGCCGTATGCAAAATATGATGTTGATGGCGGAATTGGAACCGCGAATAAGACGTTAGCAATAGATGATGATACGAGTCCGAAAATGAGGATAAAGTCGCCGCGAAGTCGTGAAAGAAGATACCCGGAAGCGATGGTGGTGAGTACTAACTGAGATTAGGCCAATTATTATGGGGGGAGGTGGATGTCGAATTACTTACTACCTACAACTCCAAGTGGAAGAAAGCGAAGCATGGTTTGCAAAGGGGATTGGTGTTGATAGTCTTGATAGCTAAAACACAGTTACTCATGATGAGCTCAGAGAAGGGGGCGGGGTAGCTTACAAGTAGGTTGAGTACAACATAAAATTTGTAAAGCCACCTGAAAATAGGAATACAATCACCATAGCGAAAGAGAACCGGGCATTCTTGAAGCGAGATACTGGCATCAGTGGTTCTTTGACCGCCTTCCTCTCCAGGTAATGCTGCCAGTAAACAAAAGCCAAAAGAAATATCACGGAAGTGATAAGAATGCCAATAACAAAGCCCGAATTCCATCCTTGTGATGTTCCCTCGGAAAGAGAAATGATCAGAAGCAGCGTTCCCGATGTGAATAAGAAGGCCCCGATCCAGTCGACTCCAGATGCACGAGGTAAATCTTCGGGGTGCTCTTTCCTTCCGGGCTCTTTCGGAATGGCGAATATCGCGGTGATGCCCATAATGCAAGAAGCGCCGGCGATGACGAAGAGAACAACCTTCCAGCTTGTATACTGTGAGATGATACCACCCTAGAGCTAATTTCAGCATGCCCAAACACCCACTTGTCTACAGCAAGGACGACTTACAACGATGTTTCCCATGGCCTGTCCGACCGGAGCCCCACCAGAATAGAAAGCAAAGCTGTAGTTTTTAACTCGCCCAGGAGGGATGGTATAACCGAGAATTCCAATGGCAGAAGGAATTGTGGCAGCAGAAGCCTGCAGTGGTTCAGCGCTTACTCTGTACATGCAGAGATCCAACTTACCAGACCCTGCAGTGCCCTCATAACGTATAGGCATATCTCCACCGGAGAGAATGCTGTCCCTAGAGAGACGGCAGCTACCCAAAAGCATCCTGATATGAAAATCAGACGTTTACCGTAGACGTCGCCAAGCTTTCCAAAGAGCAGGAGAAATGAGCCGGAAGTCAGAGCATAGGCAGATATGATCCATTGTTGGCGAGTAGATGGAATGTTCAAGTCTCTGCTCATCTGGGGGAGAAGAATGACTACGGCCTGTATGGAGAGGGTCTGCATCACTCCATGAAGTCAGTCGAGATTCCCGGCATCTCATCTCATGTAGGGAGTAGACGGAGAGGGAAACTCACATTAAGGAAGGTCGCACCAGTCAGAATCAGAACCAGTGGCCCGACTTGGCGAATTGTTACTTCTTTCGCATCCCCTCGGCTCTCAACCGTACTGATGGTATTCGTATTTATCCGGGTGGAGGGTGGCGGAAGGTCTTGCATCAAGGATGTTTCGGGCAACACGCGCTCAGCTGGCGCTTTGAGCTCTTCAATGGGAATGGCATCGCTCATGTCTAAGTAAGGAGGAAGAGTTGGAGGCTTATACACTTGAATAATTGGAGAAGAATTGTTATGATAGAAAAGTGAAAGTACAAGTACGGTACTGGTCTGGTGTACCGTCCCGTCCTTCTAAACGCACGCACGCACGCACGCACCGCACCCCCACCCCACTTCTGAACTCCGAATTCCGCTATTTAGCGCAACCCTCAGCCAGGCCAGGCCAGGCCAGGTTACCTAGGTACCTAAATTACCTACCTTACCT